>PVLD010007263.1:0-93065 GCA_004027595.1 Dinomys branickii | reverse complement strand
AAATTTTCTGCTATTATTTCATCAAATATTCCTTTTATATCGTTTGTGAGATCTCCTGCTGTTTCACACACTCCTATAATTCGAATATTGTTACGTTTTGCCTCATCTTGCAGCTGTTGGATTGACTTTTCTTGTGTCTTTGATGATATCACGAGATTCTTCCTTTCACGCTCATAAGCTGCCATGCTGTCTTCAAGTTGTAAGATTCTATCTTCGGTTTCATTTAAACGGTTTTTCATGCTTTCAGCGTTAGTTTTCAAATCCTGGCATTCTCTTTGGACCTGTTTCATTATTGGTAATTCATTCCTGAATTGCTCTTGTAAGGTTTCCATTTGTTTCCTATTTTCTTCTAGACTTTTGTCTATTTCTTGTCTGTATGTATGGAACATTTCTTCCATCATTGTTTTCAGCTCGTTTTTTATCTCAGAAATCATTGTGGGTATGTGGGTTATTTCTGCTTTAAGCTCTTTCATGTCCTGTTGGAGTTGTTTAATTTCGGGTGCAATCGTTTCATATCTTGAAGTTATGAGGCTTCCTGGTTCGCCTGTATCTTCATCTTCAAAACTTGTTCTGGGTGGAGTTGAGTTTTGAGACTGCGTTTTGCTCCTCTGTTTTCCCATTTTTGGGTATCAGATTCAAAATGTGGAGCTATAAATTCCACAGGCAGTTCAGCAGGCGGAGATCTGCTGCAAAGGCTGCTCCAATGATTCCTTCTCTTTGGGAGAATGTCCCTTAAGCTTTCTGCTGAGATTTGTTTTTCTGTCTTCCCTTTTTTGGGTATCAGATTCAAAATATTGAGCAATAGATTCCCCAGGCAGTTCAGCAGGCAAAGGTCTGCTGCAGAGGCTGCTCCAATGACTTTTCTTTTGTGGGGGGGAATATCCCTTAAGCTTTCTGCTGAGAGTTCCACTTAAAAGGCTGTACAGATGTTGGTTAGGTACTCCCTAGCGAGAGACCTGGGTGAGGTGTGTAAGACCGCTCCCCCGCCCTCCCAGGGTTCCCTGCAGGTATAAGGATGGATCTCCTCCCCCACTCGGTGATCTGGTCGCGAGCACAGATAGCTCACCAGTTTTCGGAGTCCCTGCAGGCAGGAAGGTTCCAAGGTGCCAGTTTTCTGTGCTATGCTCGCGATCCGCCGCTCGCAGCCACTTGTTTCCTCCCGCTCTCCGGGTCTGGGGGAGGGAGCGGGATGCTCGGCTCCTATGCTGCTCGCGCCGCCCAGGCCGAGGGTCTAGGCTGCGCCGCCTGCCCAATGCGATCGAAATGTGAGACTGCCGGGCGTTGCTGCTGCTAAAAAGCCGATCTCTGTCGGGAGTCGCTGGAAAGCTGCGCCGGCTCGGGAGGTGGGGGGGACCGTGCTAGCTGTGCCTCCAGGGCGCTCGGACCCAGCCAAGCCCCCTACCCGCGCGGAGCGTCTCCGGCTCCCAGCGTCTGGGGCTTTCCCGTGTCTCGCCACGGCAGTTTGGGCCGCCCTACCGCAACTCCCCCGGCAGCTCAGAGAAACACGTTTAGTTTGATCTTCCCAGCCGAGGTCCCGGCATTCACGCTCGCCAAGTCTGTCCCGAGCTGGTGGTGTTTATCGAGGAGGATCACTCCTTTGCTGCTCACCTGGTTGCCATCTTCCCAGAAGTCCAGTTTCTTCCTATTTCATAATATCTGTTGTACATTTTGGATCTTATTTACTCATTCAGTTTCTCACTAGTGAGACAATACAATATTTATACATATGGGTCTGATTTATTTCACTTGTGAGTATGGTCTTGAGTTACATCCATTTACCTATAAAAGTCTCCAGTTTAGCCTTCTTTATGGCTGAGTAGTGCTCCATTACAGAAAACAATCTCTTTTATGGATATAAGGTATTATTTAAGTGAGAGCCACATGGAAATATGATAAAAAGATCAAACACAGTGGTGGAACTGTGGTTATTTGTCAAAATCTTCAGTACCAAGTGGCTACAAGTAGTATGCTTAGTTTTACTTTTAGAGCTTTATCTGAGATGTGCAGTTTAAAGCAGAATAAAGTTTGCACCGGAACGATGTTTAGCTGACACTAAAAAAACATTTCATCCCAGGGATTTGAGGAAAGCTGTAAGGGATCTGAAAAAGGTTGTAAATTGTAAGTCTATGCTAATTTCAGATAGTTATTTTTGTTAAAATTGTGCATTTATTATTGACAATCTTGGTTATGCATATTTGAAACTAATAAACTCATTAAAAATATTTGCTAAAATATTTCATTAATTTAATCTGACTACCCTATACTTCATTTAGTCTGTCATATGAATAATTTTTATTTGTTTATTATTTCCTGTTATTTTTAGGTTAAAGTTTGTAGTCTTTAGATGCAGAGATGATGATGTGGCTAACTGAATGCTTCCTGTGTGCCAGTTACCACCTGAAGCGTTTTGCATACATTATATAATTTCATTCTCATAACAGTCCTTTGCGTGGGTACCATTATTGGCCCTACATATGCATGGAGCATCAATATATAGGCAATATGCAGTGAAGCTAGTATTTAAATCCAGGCAATCAAACTACAAAGATTAAGGTCTTAAGCACTATATAATACTATCTGATGAAGAAAGATGAATAAAATGTCTATTAGCATCAGTCCAAGATAGTTTGAAACATCCATCATATCAAATGAAGAGCATTTAATAAAACTGAAAATTGGTGCCCACCAGTATTTACTTCTATGATTCCTTTTTAAATGACTGATAATTTTCACTTTAATTGCTTTTTAAAAACTAACATCTAGGGCTATAGTCTACATGTAATTTCTTTCCATCTTTTTCTCTTTCCCTTCCTCCATGCCTTTTTTCTTTTTTCAGTTTTTTAAAAACAATCTCTTACCTGCCCCATTAATTTCCATCTTATGATTTAATATTCAGAAGCTGATCCTTTTAAGTTCTTGGAGGTAACTTTAGTGTAGTGGCTACAGTATGGGTAGAATTCGGAGCCAGACTGAGTGGCACATCTATTTGCTGGTTTTGTGACCATGAACTATGCTCATATGCTTCAGTTTCTGCATTTGTAAATTGGGGAAAAAAGAGGAGGATAATAATGCCTACCTCAGGATTATTATGAGGATCAAATGAAATAATCATTTTGAAGAGCACCTGGTAGATACTAAGTACCCTGTATAGCAGCTCTGTGGACTTCAAATCCTGGAAAGAAAGAGGACTTTTAGATGAATAGTAAATTAGCTGCTATTGACATATACGAGTGTCAGAGAAAGAAGAATCTACTCAATTATTTTAGAAAAGTAGTGGTTTTGGGATATCAGCAGAATGGCTAAGTAAGAGTTCTCCAGCTTCAACTCACCTATCCCTCATAAAAACAAATTCAACAACAACTATCCAGTGACAAGATTATCATCCTGAATATTCTATCACCCTGAGTATTCCAGAACTTGAGAGCGAGGCTGGATGGACTTCAGAAAAAAGAGAAAACAAAATCCAGTGGGGAAGGAACATTCTCTCTGATCACCAAGTCCTTCTCTTAGGTCAGCACAGTAACACAGACAAAGAAATTCCCCTGGATATATGGAATTCCCCTGTACATAAAGTGAAAGAGAGTGAGATGGAGATAGGCATTTGACTTCCATACCACTGTCTTGGTTACTTTTCTCTCGTTGCTGAGACAAAATACTCAATACCCAAAATTAAGGAGGGGAAAGCTTATTTAGCTCACAGTTTGTGAGGTTTCAGTCTGTCATCTGCTGGCTCCAAGGCAGGGTGGCGTGGCACAGGAAGCAGTCTAAGGCAGTGGAAGACAGCAAAAGCAACAAAAGCAAAGCGTGGGGGTGCAAGCCTCTTTTCCTTCCTTTTATTGTATGTGGGTCCACGCCCTCCCTTTCACAGGCTCAAAATTTTTTCAAAGTAAGGACCCTGGCCCTGTGTTGAATTATTTCTTAACCTTAATTTCTCAAAGTGACACAATGAACAATGTCCCAGAGCAGTACAGGCATGTCCTTTTCACTCCAGGATGTAAAATTGCCGAATTACTTAGTTAAGCTTCTAGATTCCTCAAGTTGACACAATGTATCAACCATAACAACCACCTTGAACTCCTTGGTAGAGGACGTGCTCAGGCTTCAACATAAGAGCAAGATCACAAGTGCTGACAAAGCTAAACCACCAGAGGCCAGCTGGAGTTGTGATAAGGCTGAGGCTCGCATTGGCCAATTCATGGAACTTGATGGTTGCTTTCAATTTGGCCCGTGATGTCACATCAGAGAAACTGTACTATAGTGCCATGATGTAGGAAATATGGTCCATGGATCTCTTGGGCTCAGGTTCCTAGCTAGCGTTTCCTTACACACTGCAGGTAATCTTTTGATTTTTTTTCCCAGGTCTATCTGCACCAACCTCTAAGCCGGAGAGGCTCATGGTGAACCTGGGCTTAGGGTGCCCTCTAGTGCTGAAATAACTGCAGCAATAACAAATTAAAGGAACACAATACTACTCCCTGGTTCAGAATTTCTTGACTGGCTTATTGTAGAATATGGTGGCCAAGATAGAGAGCACATATCTGATTTTTCAATACACAGAAATTGGTGCATACACACATGAACCAAGAATTATCAGAGAAATATTATCTCATCAAAGGGGAGAATAAGATGCCAGTGTCTAACCCTAAACACAAAATAGATTTTTAAAGAAGTTCAGCTAACTTGAGGAAAACACAGACACAATTTATAATTTTTTCAGACAAATTTAATAGAGATTGAAATACTAATAGAAAGTCAAACAAATTTGAAGCTGCAAAACACAATGAATAAAATTTAAAAATTCAGTAGATAGCAGAACTGATCAAGCCAAAGATCAATGAGTTTGAAACCAAATTATTTAAACATACACAGTCAAGGGAGGAAAAGGGAAAAAAGGAATGAAGAAAGCTTATGAAATCTAGGGGATATCTTCAAAGGAGCAAATGTTGATATAGCTGTAGAGAAAGGAAAAGGCAGACTGGGGATGTAGCTTGGTGGCACAGCACCTGCCTGGGAAGTGTGAAGCCCTGAATTTGATTCCCGGTACCAAAAAAAAAAAAAAAAAAAGGATATGGAAATGAAAAGAAATAGAAGATTTGTTCAAAGAAGTAATAACAGAAAACTTTCCAAACCTAGAAAGATATAAATATCCAGGCAGAGCGAGGTCAAAAGTTACCAGTCAGATTCAACTTAATAAGGACTCTCCAAGGTTCAAGGCAAAGAAGCTCGTGTAATCACTGAGAACAGAGGTAAATAGCCTGAGGAGCTCTGATCTGCCTGAGCAGCCAAAACTTTCTCACAGTAGAGACTTCTTCAGCAGAAACTTTACACACATTGAGAAAGAGGAACCCTTACACATTGTTGGTGGAAATATAAATAAAACCATTCTGAAAAATAACAGAGAGGTTCCTGAAAAATATTAAAAATAGAAAACAGTATGACCCAGCAGTGTATTGGGTATATATCCAAAGCAATTGAAATCAGTCCTTCAATGAAATATCTTACTCCTTTGTTTATTGAAACATTATCCACAATGGCCAAGATGTGGAATCAAACTAAGTATTCATTATCAGATGAGTGAATAAAGAAAATGTTTTATATACATAATGGAATTCTGTTCAGCCATAGAAAAGAATGGATATCTTGTCATTTGTTTCAACATCAGTGAGCCCGTACAGTATTATGTTAAGTGAAATTGTCCATGCCAAGAAAAAAAATACTGTATAATAGTACTCATGTGGAATCTAAGAGTTTATTTCATAGAAATGGAAAGTATAGTGGTGTCTACCAACTAGAAATAGGAAGTAGAATTGGTGTTAGGTGGGGTGGGCAGGGATGGGGATATATAATTACAGTTACTAGGAAGACTGTACATACCCACACATATAAGTGTAGATTAGTGATTGCCAAGGGATGGGGAGAGAGTAACTGGTGGTGAGGAAGAAAAATGCAAAATGACCAGTAATAATTATAGAGGTTCTTTTTATGTGATAATAATGTTCTCACATTGTGGTGATAGTTGCTCAAGTTTATGATCATACTGAGAACTATTCTTTAGTATACTTTAAATGGATAATTTTGTGATATGTGAATTGGATCTCAAAAGATGTATCTTTTAAAGATTTGTAATCATAGATAAGAATAAAATCAATCATAATAGTGCTGCCTCCAGCTACTTAAGGACAGGTGATATTGAAAGCAGTTTGAATAGTTGCTCTCAGATCTCATGCTTTAGGGGTTATGTACTAGAGGTTTGATTATTTGCCCCCATACCTGCCCCATTTAAAAACAATCTTCAAATAACACTATGAATTACAATTTATTAAGCACATACTTAGTCCCATTTTCTCAAGGCCTAGTTAAGTGCTTAAAATTATCAAAAGCTTCACACAGAGGGATCTGACACTTAGGTTAGGCTGATATTAGAACCCAGAAGCTTCCCAGCAAAGTGTCCTGTTTCCTAAGTCCTTTACCATGTTCTGCAAACACATTGTCCAGAAATAGAGGAGTGGGTGAAAAAAATTTTGTTAGACAAAATGTAAGAAAATATATATATACATATAACTAGGCGGTTTTTCTCTTTAAAATAAAAAATCTGAAAAAAATCCTTACACGGAGTGAAGATATGATCAAGGATGGACCACATACTCAACAGGAATCTCACAAGACTATGCAATTTGGCGACATTATAGCTATTTTAGCTTTCATAAGTATACTTTATGCTGTTCACACAACAACACAATCGCCTAACAGGGCTTTTCTCAGAATATAACCCTGTCATTAAGTGTTACAAGACTATGTTGGGCACTGTTCTAAGTGTAGAGCACACAGAAAATAGGCACGCCTCCTGCCCTGGTGGAGCTCATAGACCTGAAAGAATGATCTTTTGTAAATTAAAAAAAATAAGAGCATGAGGTCATTGACTGATCAATAGATCAAGGCATACTCAAGAAATAAATTGTTGCTGGAGAAATTCACATGATTATTTGTCATGAATAAACAGTTTGTAATTCTGTTGTTCTGAACGGCTAAGAGTAATAGATTTGTGTCAGACTTAACAGAATTTCGCCTGTGCCTCATAATCATCCCATAAATATTTCTTCATACTCTGCAGCTTACATTCTCATTTTAAATTTTCATTTGTCAGTATCAAGTCTGATTGCCTTTCTACATCATTATGTAAAATAAAAGACAAATTCTGTTACCCCTCAATTTGAAGTAAACAGACTATAAACCACCAGACTATGTAAAAGGCAAAAACGTCTCAGAAGGGAAAATTTATTTATCAAGAGCATTGAATAAACAAGAATAAAAAAGAGTAGGAATTACTGTAAGCTACAGCGGATGAAGGTAGAGTTTATGCATACGATGATTTTCCAGGTAAAGGGGCCAAATAGGAAGTCTGTGGCTTTCCTACTTTTTCATGCAACTTGCCTGAAATATGAAATTGGTTTTGATCTGACTAAATGGACAGCTCAGGCAGTTTGTAATGAAATTCAGATTCTTTCATCTATAAGCTTCTGGTTCTAAAGAGCCAAAGCTATTTCCCTTTGATAGGTGTTTGGTGATCTAGGTAAGATTGGTCACAGCTTTTTAACAGGTAGGCCAGTAAAAAGATGAAAAACGAGAAAGGACAAGCTCATTAATTTATTAGCAATTTTGTTTTTAAGGAAACAAGAATAACTACACATGTAGGTTAAATTCTGTCTCTTACACAGCAAACAGGACCATGTTAGTAAGGAATTAGGGGTAATTGTTATCCCATTACTGTTTTAGCTGGGACTTGCGATAGTTGATATTGGACTGTGTAGAAACTTTCTTAAACATTTCATTAAAAATAAAAATAAGGCTTCTTAATCTTTAAAGAACATGTTTCAAACTGAAACCACAGCCTTTTCTTTATTGTTGAACATGTAAATCTCAGCTTCATCTCCCAGTAGAAAAAAATTTTTATTGCTCCAACAACAGAGTTATTCTGAGAAACCTAGTAGAATTTCACATTTATTAGATCAGTTATTTATTTTTAACACAAGCTACTAAATAATAAGAATTTAGGAAGAATGTTGCTATGTATTTTATAATAAACTAAATTTACCTGTAACTATCATTTTAAGAGTAATTAGTACAGAAAAATACTAGGCAAAAATCCAAAATACCTCCTCCCCTCAATTTAAAAGTATCTCAAAATAATTGTGAGGTCATTTTTACATATTGGACTGCCATTTCAATAAAAGCAACAATAAAATATTTTATACGTAGAAAAATACCTTCCACATAATAGAAACCTAATAAATATTTAATTCTTCCTTTAGTCAATTTTTATCAAGCATCTCCTATCTGTTGGGCACTGAAATATTGTTATATATTGCATATGTTAGACATAAATTTCTTGTATAATATTAAAAGCCTGATTTAGTTAATAATATATCATGAGTAGGAAACATCATTAAAATCTGTTAAAATGTGTAAAAATGAAAATAAGTAGCATGATGTGTCAAGGTATTAAACCAAAAACTGAGGTCCTGGGTATTAATTAAAACAGAGGCCATTACAATGAGCAAGAAAGTCCATTGCTCTAAGCTTTGGTTCTTTCATTTGCAAAAGGAACACACAAGATGTAATTCTCTCTGCTTTGTAGTGGCCTCTGTTTTAAGATGTGTGAAGTGTAGATTAAAATTGCAAAAGCATCTGAGAAATGAGTATTTATAAGCACATGTGTGTGAGACAGAGACTTTGAAAACCAGTCAAATGTGAGATCTCTGGAAAAGACCAGCATGATCTTCAACCCATAGAGAAATTAAATCCAAATCACATGATAAATCTGGCACAGGGCTATGATGGAAAAAATGTATTGGTGCCATCATAAGATGAAAATGAGGAATTATAAAAGCTAGAGATATGGAATATCCTTGAAGAACAAGGGAAGAGAAATACTAACTTTATAAGAAGATGAGGTTATGGAGATTCACAGGCCTTGTAACTCTCTTAAGGCAGGAGAGTGATCTTCATATATTGGAATTTGTAGCAATTATGTAAATGCATAGATATAGATAATATGAGGGGTGGTATTGATGTATAGGAATCGAACTCAAATTACTCTGTCAGGTTCATTTTAATTTATATAAGTTTTTGCATTATATCTTGGAAGAAATTGCTCAAGACAAGAGGTTATTTTTAGCTTTAAAATAGTATTGTACTAAAGGATTAAGAGTTGGAAATAAATATTCTTTTTTACTATTTGTTTCTCGGGAATATAAGGCAGTGGAGCAGAAAACAATACAGGTAGGGAAAAATGAAAAAAAGGGGAGCACCTAAGCTGATCTCTGATTCCTGCAAGCAGAATTCCTTTGATTCAAAGGTTACAGTGCAAAAGTAATTATTGTTTTATGGATTTACATACAGTGTATCCCCACAAAGTCATGGTTCAGAGTTGGCGGCTTCAGTCCTTTGTGGATTTTTCCTGAGAACCTAACTAATAATTGATAGTGGAAGGCCTTGCAATTGTGCAGAAAGCTCAAATATTCGTTGCCTTTGTTATTTTGGTGGGAGGTTTGGAAGTAGCCAATCTGAGAGTGTTATTTAGTTCTTCTTGTTGCTGATTGGCTGCTACCCTGTAATGCATCTCTGGCAGATGCACCAACATACATTCTCAAATCATAACATGTTGCTGTACCATGTGTATCTATCTTGAGTGTTCTAGGTTTTGTTCTTAAATCCTTAAAATCCTTAAGATGTCACTAAAACACCCCACGCTTTCTAAGGCTTTATTAATACAGTATTTTGTTAAATTAAATTATATAACTGTGGGAGCCATACCATATTTAGGTATTAAACTATAAAAATAAGTATTTTTCTGACCATGTTTGAAATTCCCAGTTTTCACAATTCACGGATACTCTAAGCATGTAATCTCTGTGATTGAGGGTCCACTGTGTATGTTTGCTTCTTTCAATCATTTTAAAATTTAGTTTGTGCTCTGAAAAATAACTTATACTGCATGATCTTAATTACTCAGATATTTCTACAAGTTCAGGTTTATAGTGATCTTTCCACCCTTCTTCCTGTGACCACTTGCTCTGGAGAAGTAGCCAGACTCAATTGTTTTAACTTACTTTTAAAATTTCTAAACTCTGTCCTTTTAGAACAAAGTAGCACACTTATATGTTTACTTTTTATCCTTTTACATTTATTTTAAAATATTTTTTTAAATTGTTTTTGGTACTTGGAATTGAACTCAGGATCTTGCTGAGCTATATCCTTGCCCTATCCGTCTACATTTAAAAATTATTATCTCTTAATTTCTAGCCTGGAAGACAGAAATTTTACTGTCTTTAATAGAAATTCTCAGCCCCCAATATATGTGAACCTGTTTTGACTCATACCTTCTTTTTCTGTACATACATATAACTTTTATTCAGTTAATTCAGTTAATCAATTATATGTAATAAAGCTACTACATTATATATTAACATAGCCTGTAAACCTTATATGTAGCTGAACTATATAATACACCGTTACTTTTTTATATCCAATTACTTTTAATTCCCACTGATATTTTTATTTTCCCTATAGTTAACAAACTTTCCTTTCATCTGCTTATTTTTTTCATGTGTGAACCACTCATTTAATTTTAAGCTGTCTGAAAATATCAACTTCATCTTAATTCATTCAGACTCACTAGATATTGTATCAGTTTGATCTACTTGATGAAATCTCAATGCTAATTTCTATTTTGTCCTAAGGCTGGTTGCTCTATCTCTGTTTATGACCCTTCCTGAGATCTTTCTTCATCATTGTCCTGGGAATTCTCTTGACTGCTCACTTTTATATTCTGTATAATATATATATAATTCTTTGTTGGTTTGTTCTTATATTTGGTGGGATACCCAGGAGCTTCCTTATAAAAGGTTCATATGAAAGACATTTTGTGATTTTCTATAAGTGACCTTATACAATTTAGTAGTTTGGTTTGATAAAGAATTATATGTTCAAAAGTGTTTTTCCTCAGAAGTTTGAAATCATTTCTCATGTTTTCTAGCTTTAACTAGTGTCATTGAGTTTAGTCTAATTTAAATTCCTGATCCTATGCATGTGAACTGTCCCCTTCCAAGTCCCCCATTTCTCCTCCAGGAAGCTTGTAAGGTCTTGTCATTATGATGATCCTCTTTGTTGTGGATATTTATGTAGTAGTTGGCTGCTTGGTGAGTTCCTAAAGTCTGGGAACACATGCACACGCCATTCAAGGTTGGAAAGTACTGTACATTTTAAAAATTAATTATCTGCTGTGTTTTCTGTGATCCATCTAAAATTTTGTTGTTCAGATATTGTACTTGCCATTCCTCTGATTTCTTTAGAATTTTTTCCTCTATGTTTCATCTCTTTGTCTTTTTGCTCTCCTTTCTGAGTGGGTTCTTTGCTTTGTCTTATAGTCTTTTCATTCAGCTTTTTAATTTCTACATCAAAGTTTTGATCGTTTTTGTTCTTTGAGCCAAATTTATAGTCTTCTTGTTTCACTAATATAATACTTGTTTGTCTAATAGAAATTACTAATGATTATATTTAAAATTATCTTTTTCCTTTTTTATCTCTGCTTCATCTAAGATTTTTATAGTTTGTCTTATATTCTTATAGATGCATTAAATTTTTTGTAATCTTTGATTTTCTATTCATATTAAAATTCAGGAGCATATAAACGTATATAGAAGTTTAAAATGAGACCTGACAAATGGTCTTCATAGAAGGTGATCTGGCTGAATTGTTTAATTGAGGGTTAGCATTTTCCAGGGTTAGCATTTTCTGTCCTTTTCGCTGGAGGTGGTCTCATTCTGCAGAGAGGGATCCATGAATATTTTAGTTGAAAGATACAAGATTTACCATATGATCTCGCTCTCATGTCTGTGTTTTCTAGTCCAGACTCTCAAATATTCTGCTAAGGGAGGAGTAGTCATCTGGTACACAGATTGCAGTTGGGAACCTGAGTTCCTGTGTATTCTTTTTTGGAAAGGTTTTCAACAAATCCACCTGATTGCCCTATATATGCCTTTATGCGATAGCTGGGAATGAAACTTCTTAATACTGTTAGAGGTTCAGTAAAGGAAAATTTCGTTGTTTCTTGGATTTCTCCATTTCATCATTAAGTCTCTTAGATCAATTGCTGTTTGCCAAATATCTTTCTGTTGTCTACAATTTTGTTTCTGTTGACTCATTTTCCAAATTCACTTGTCTCTGTGAATTTATGTTTTGTAAGTCTCATTGCAGCAACTTATTTCACAAGACAGCAATAAATACATGTCTTTTATGTTTTATTTTTCTGCAGAAGTGCCATAGATCTTTTAAAGTAGAATTCAGCTTAAAAACAATACAATTTATTTAACGTAGTTCAGTGGTCTGCTGTGGAAAGTGTTTCCTCATATAAACCTTTAAAATTTCGCTGCACCAGGCTTATCCCTCACTCCTTGGGTTGTCTTTCTGTTAATTTCACACGGAGTGTTGCTACCTCGTTTTCCTTCTTCCTTATCATTCTACACTTTAATTCAAAGCCTTAAGTAGCTCAAATTTATGAGCCTTATGTTTGAGGCTGTATGTCTTTTATGCCTTTATTCTTTTTCTCTCCCTAATATAAATATTTTGTTCAATTAATCTGGTCCTTCTTTTCTTATT
Organism: Dinomys branickii; assembly: GCA_004027595.1. Classification (NCBI taxonomy): domain Eukaryota; kingdom Metazoa; phylum Chordata; class Mammalia; order Rodentia; family Dinomyidae; genus Dinomys; species Dinomys branickii. The sequence goes on along the minus strand of PVLD010007263.1, from coordinate 80,408 downwards.
TTCATCTTCTTCTTCCACTCATTTCTTTTTTATCCATTTATAAAACTTGTTATAAATTCAGTTATTTAAGTTCCAAAAGAAAAAAAAAAATCCCTGTCCTTTATGTATGTGCAATCTAAGCAGAACAGATTTTTAACAACTTAATGTTTTGACATGATATAGTAAAGGTGCCATAAAAGATTATCATAATAAAGTGGTTTATTTGGGAGAAGATGTTGAATTTTATGTGGAGACGTAAGAAGAGATCTCAAGAATTATTCAAAGGATGTTAGGCTAAGGATTCCAAGATAGAACAGATCCTCCAGACACAAAGGATCGTGTAAGCAAGGTCAAGGGTAAATATAAGAAAAATGAGGATGAAAAATAGCAGGCAGATCCGACGAGTGGATATTTATACACTTTAGAAACATTACTCTTGAAGTAGTGAGTCTGACAGATCGGAAGAGAGCTCCTTCCATGAATCATCATAGTCTGAGCTTACTTAGGACGTTCACGCTCTCTCTCCCCTTGTTCTACATCCTCCTCATCTTCAAGCTCCAGCTCGGATTTATCCTTCGTATCAAGCTGTTATCACCTGCTCCAGCGTGTGTGCTCTTCCCTGCCTTTGATTCTTAAAATGTAAATTAAGGACACATAACACTACAATATATATACTTATATATACTATATATATAATCTATATCATCTATCTATAGCCATATCACCTCTGTCATCTAAATATCTAACTAACTGTAAGCTGGAGGCCACTTTCCTTGGGCCTATGTACTACCGTTTTTGTCCCCTCTTCAACAAATATTCAGGCTCCTAGAAGACTGGATATATTGTGGTCTGATCTATTCGCTTTTCATAATATTGATTAGACAAATATGTAGTGAACTGCCTCTATGTGCCAGGCCTGCAATAGATTTTAGAAATGAATAGTAAGTGAGAATACAGTCTCTGCTCATCTAAGAGGGCAGAGTTCAGTTTTTATATGTTTAACATTAAATTTACTGCTTATAGCCTTAATAACTACAATCAGATTCTGATTTACTTATTCCCTTTCCAGTGTTTAAGGCAATCACTAATTTTTACTCGTCCATCAGCATAAGCCCTGGTGATTGTCTTGATAGTATTTTTCCTTGAGGCATCATTTTACTTACTTGTACCTTTAATTTAAATATTTAGGCATAGAAGTTGTAAATCAATATAAGAATATGTAAATTACATTTATTTATGAGCAAAAGAATTACAGTATTTTCCTGTTTTAGCTTTTTTGCAATGGTTCCAATTTGATAATAGAGAATATATATTCAATTTAATTGTAAATATAAAAGACTATGAATATAAATTGGAAACAAATTCCAGGATAGAAGTAAAGTCATTTAAACCCTTATATGCAGGAGCCAGCTTTATCTTTATAAAGTGCAAACCATGATTCCAAATTCACTTAAATTGTTCTTGCCTTTTTACTTTATCAGAGTTCAGAATTTATTTGTATTTCTAAGACCAAAGTTCTCTTAAGAACTTAATTTGCCACCTTAATCTGTGTAGAAATAAAAGCAAACATTATGGAGGGCATTTAACATTTTAGGCTTATTTAGAAATAGATATTAGGGAAGATAGCCTATATACATTATGTACATTCTATTCTTATATACCAGTGCCATTTAAATTTTCTAATGTTATCTGATTGTGCTGTCCAGTTAGATCTATTAAAAACTAACTGAAGACTTAGCTAATAGGTCCCATTCTTTCATCAATTGATACTTGATGTATTATACATTGATCAACATTGGTTAATTGGTGAGTATCTGCTGTATTATGCAACTGTAGATCTGATAAAAAGTGGATAGTTATTGGTGTTCCACATAGATACCTTTTAATGTTTGGTTGCTGTGCGTATAACTCATCTGATACAGATGCGGTGAGCTAATGCCTCACACTCGAGAGCCCTTCTCAGGTGATTGTCTTTGCAGCTTCTATCTGAGCACTCCTCCCAAGGCTTGTCCAGCATATTCGGGCCTAGTGCCTTTCCATCTCCTTTTCTATTCCTCTGACTCTTACTAATTTCTCTTGAAAGTGCTTCCTTAATAAAGTGTATGCACTGTAAACCTTCTTCAAGTTCTGCCTCTTGCAGAACCTGACCTATGATAGCTGATATTTGAGAAAATGAAAGATAATATTTGTATTAAACATGGAAAAAGCAGACCTTATACTAGAATGTACGCTTCCAGATTTCAGAAAGACTTGCACAGAAGGAGAAGCCAAAAGCTTTTGCAGACAATATGTTGTCTGGGATGTTGTGCCTGTAGGTACAGGTTTCCTAATGAACTAAGTTTCTGAGAGATTGTCTTCACAAAAGGGGAGAATTCAAAACACCACATATTGAAAAGAGTTGTAGTGTTTCCTCACCTTGAAGAAAAAAAATTACTGAGTAGTATTATTTCCAGGTTCAGGTTGGGCAGAAATAGATGTTGCCTCAAGTATATTGAGGCAGCGAGAATCTCTGTGTGAAAAGAAATAAACATAGTGACCAAGAGATGAATTAGCTGGGCAAGGTGATCTCAGAATTATTAAAGATATTCTCAAGGAATCCTTTCCAAAGATTTCTGAAGGCAATCTTCCAGGAAAGTAGTTCTGTCTCCTGGACTGTTTTACTGTGTCATGCACCTATGCAGTAAGTTGTGCCCTGGGAGATAGCTTAACCTCTGAAAATTGTTTTTAGCTAACAAAATTGGGACTCTGACAGGTTAAGTGACCTCAAGTGTAGTAAGTGATAGAATCAAATTCTCACTTCAGAATCATTTATTGATTCACACATTAATTATAGGCAAAATTTCATAAATTAGTAGGAGGTAGGTATGCAGAGATATTTCTTAAGAAATATGTCTTAAAGAGTGGGTGAAAGGGTAATAGGAAATGGCAAGACATTTGAAAGGACTTGGATAGAGGAGGTTTTCATGCCGAAGATGTGCAAATAACTTGATGTGATTGCTGTGCGGTACATGTCTGTGTGGTCAGAAAAGAGGCCGAATTGCCTGGCAGAAACTGGACAACATGTTCAGGAGTTGCTATTTTATCTTGAAAGAAATGATAAGGAATTCAAGCAATTTAAATGGGCAAGTAAGTTGGTCATATGTACATGTTAGGAAGTACATGGTCAGCAACACAATAACAATTCAAGTGAAAAATAATACAACCTTGAATGAAGACCTGTTAATGGGGATGAGCATAGGGGGAAGACTGAGGAGATGCCAAGCATCCCAGTTAGGATGTGCTGACTGACTAGGTTTCAGTGTTAGGGACAAACGGGAGCCCAGGAGAATACTTGTGTTTTTACAGGGAAAGGGAAGCGTTCTGCAGCAGGTTTCTGTTTTGGAAGATCTTGGAAGAAGGAAAGAGATGACCAGTTTTAGATATGTTGAATTTAAAAAAGCCTGTTGGACATCCAAATGCCTTGATGCAGTCTCTTGATCATAAATTCAGAACGCTTCCTATAATAACAGTGTCCATTATAGAAAAAATATGATAGTGACACTACAGAGTAAGAACATATAAATTATGTGAAGATACACACACACACACACACACACACACACACACACACACATATGGTCTTTTGACTTTTAAGAAGTCATTTTGTGGTGAGAAATGATGGTCTGAAGTCTCTTTTTATGGCTGTATTTTATTAAAATGACTTTCCTCCATGACATGTCTATGATTCCCTTCTCTGTTCCCATAAAGTCTCATCCAACACCCTGGTCAGAACTGCTGTATTTACTGGGCTCCGTTCTCTTGCCTCCTCCCTCCTTCTCTTTCTACAATTCCTCACCAGGTCTGTCTTCTCCGCTCACTGGTACTTCTTGCCTCTAGCCTGTTGAGAAAAGGCATGCCTCACCCTCATTCCCTTCTCATTGTGGGAGCTCTGTTTTCTCTATCTTATTGTGACTCACAGATTTTATTTGTCCAGTGAGTTTGGATTTTATGCTTGTAAAGCAATCTCTTATGTGGTATGTGACGTGTTGATGACTGAAAAGGGGGCACCTGTGCTACGTTGGAGGGAGAATGCTGTTACTTTGTAAACGAATCTGGGGTCATTATGGATAAGGTAAACATAATAACTTGTGTGCTCACAGGGCCCTGCCTTTTAAAACTTTTTCCGATTTTGTTCAGTCAAGGCTGCACTCCATAACCACCAGCGAGCACATGGCTCTGTCAGAAAATCCCAATACCAGCTTCTGCATAGGCGATACCCATTGTCCTCTTGTCCCCTATCACAGTGATGCCCCTGTTCAGAAGGAAGCAGTTTAAGACAGTTGTTTTCCCCTGTAACTAAAAGACAAGAATGATAGGTTTTTCACCTTATTGAAGGATCTGCTAAGTCATCATGGTGGCGAGCCAATATGGCACGGCCCACTGGAGGCCATGTGGCAGGCTGTGCCTTCCTCCCTCCCCAGTCATATTACGACTTCTTACTTCCTTTTTTTACAACATTCTATTTCTCTCTTCCCACCCCTGTCCAATCACTGCCCACCCAGTCACATCACAAACCATCCCATAAACCTCACCCCCAGCCTGGCCCTATATGGTGTTCGTTCCCCCAGTGAGGCCCTCAAAAGCCCCATGTCCCTCCTTTCTGCTGTGGTCTTCTCTGTGCCCACAATAAAGGCATTTTTGACTTTGCTGTACTTTTACCTGCACCAAAAAATCTATCAGTATGAATTAACTTGTTCTAGAGAAAGCAGCACAAAGAAAGGCATTTACCCTTCAGTGTGACAAATCTCAGTGACTTTTTAAAGCCTCATTTTCTGATCCTATTGTCAGCACAGGAGGGGGAGAGAATTTTGGGTAAGGGGAGATAGAGATGCAAGAGGGGGAGGTAGCTGCTTCTCAGCTGAGGGACTGTTTTATGGGGATAAGAAGGGTCTTGTAGTTATGCTGCATAGCCCGGTGAGTGGTGAGTGGACTTACTGACAGATTGATTTGAATTCTGTTTCAGCTTTTTATAGCTACATGAAATTGGGCAAATTCTTTAGCCTATCCATGTTTGTTTTCATACAGGGTTATTGTGAATTTTGAAATAAAGAATCTGTGTAAAACATATACCTCTTGAGATGTATTTGTAATTCAAAAACATGTGAAATTCCCTTTCTTCTTGAAGTCTTTTTCAAATCACACCCTATGTACCTGCCTATTCTTTTGAATTGTTGAGGCACGTCTCTTTGGAGTAATGGGCAATACTGTGCCCCAAGGAGCACCAAGAAATGACAATTCTTCCACAGAGCCCAGTGACTGTGAATGTCTTTGTAAAGAAGGGCCCTTATGAAGCATCCAAAAAGGGTTTTGTTAATATTTAGTATGCTATAGTACAATAAAGAGCCCACCTGGATGATTTGAAACTGTTTTTACAGAGTTGTCATCCAGCCTGACTTGTAAAGCATTTAAAGGGTATGTGCCAGTTCAACCTTGGAATGCTGCTTTCCTTTTGATACAGTGGAAGACAGTGGATTTGTAGTCTGCTTTCTGGAGAACAAAACCCCAACTATGTTGAATTTCTGTACATTCTACTGAAGTTGTCTTTTCCATTGTGGCTTGTTCTTTTGGGTTTAAATCACATATTCGATTTGAACTTTATTGCCTTGTTTTCAGCAGTGTATAGCATGCAGTGCATTATCAAATTGTTATTTTCACTACTATTTAAAATAAATTCTGTAACAAAATTTGCAATAAAGAAAAACACAGTTAGCAGGAATAGAAAAATATATAATGATACATTTAAGGGAAATCCAACTGAGCAATATCAAATAAGAAATAAGTCAATCAAGATATAAAATGTAGCCTGGGGACTTTATAATGGAACACATGAAAAGCACTTGGAGAAGTTCAGAAAACAATAAAAATGCTAAATCAGTATACTCTGTACTCTGTCTTGGTAGACTAAATAATATTATATAATATAATCTAGATAGGAAATGGAAGCAACTACAACAGAATCAATTTGTATTGAATGCAAGTGCAGAGAGCCTAGCCATAGGTTATATCTCACTATTGTACCAAAGTATAAGAACAGAATTTCTATGATAAATTTAGAAGTAATGACAGCCATATATCTTTGTCATTGTGTTAAATTTTGCTTTTGGCTCTGTCATTGGGCTCAATAAACCCTGTAAGAAAATCAAGTCCCAAGTTTTTACACTAGCAAGACAGGGACCATCTTCAGGAGTTACCTGAGAGATTCTCATAGGAAAAAATGAATGTCAGGAAATAAGAACTGGGGCCTAAGACAAATAGGCCATGCAAGAAGATCTTTCATTCATTGTCTGCCTAGAAAGATTAAAAAAAGCTAGCGGTGACAGCAAGTATTATTTACATTATTATAGATGGCTGAGGCACAGAGAAGTAAAATGCCTCATTGAAAATAATACACAATGATGAGAGAGGTAGAATCGGAACTTAGAATGCTTATTTCAAGTCCTCACTGTTTGCAGGCTATATTTTTAAATATAGATACTATAGAATACTGCTGTTATTGTTATTAATTATTATTATTTGAATTCCTTAAAAACCCACTTTTCTGCCCCTACCCTTCCTTCCATGGTACTGGTATTTCACTCAGAATCTTTACACTGGAGTCTTTTTTATTTTTTATTTTGAGACAATTAGTTGTTCAGTTGCCCAGGCAAGACGTGAACTTGTGATCCTCCTGCCTCAGCCTCCCATTGAAAGCATGTACTATCATGTCCAGCACAACAGCCTTTTCCAATTCATGGTAGATTGGGCTTATCACTTCCATTCTACATCTCTATCTTAATTTCCTCTACTGAAGTGATCAGAGCCCATTTTCTATGGGAACGTTGCCTGTTGCTCACCTATTAGCAATATTTGCACCATCTAGTCACCACTGTTAGCATTATACTTCAGAAGATTTTCCTAACTGTGCTGTGTCAGGTTCAACCTACCTCAAAAAAAACACAAACTATTATTGTACTTTGGTAGTTTCAAATGATATTTCTGTGTGTGTGTATGTGTGTTAGGTTGCATAAGTGAATTTTCTGAGTATAGTAAATGAAACTAGTAGAGATTTCTGTTTATCTTTGGAATGATTGCTCTTTGGCTCATTTTATTAGTGAAAATAAAAAAAGTACATCTGATGATGAGACAGACATAGGGTTACATCTATAGCTAGAAAGATGAAAAGATCATAATTCTATACAATTAGAAGTTCACCATGTAGTATAGAAAGTGAGAGAAAATATAAGGAAGAGACAAAACAAGCTCAGCACTCCCCGAGGGTAGCATGTAGACAAGCCTGGAATGACATTCTGTTTCCTACAGCAGGTCTGTGCCCAGGGAAAAACAAGGGGATGGGCAGCAGGGTAATGAAATTGTGTTGGAGTTAAAGAACACTTAAAGGACATCATAACCAAATGTGATGTCTGAATCTGGGTTCTATATTGATTTGGACAGAGTATTTTAAATGATATTTTCGGGACAATAAAGGTAATTCAAATATAGGCTATGTATTGGAGGAAATGAAAATTTATTGAAAAACCCACAAATTGGGAAAAAAATTTTAGCTGACTGTCCCTTGAACGAAGGTCTTCTATCTAGAACATATAAAGAATTAAAAAACCCAGCCTCTCCAAATCCAAAGACCCAATTCAAAAATGGGCAGCTGAGATGAATATACACTTCTCACATAAAGCAATCATGGCAAATAAATACATGAGAAAATGTTCAACATCATTAGTCATTTGAGAAATGCAAATTAAAACAACATTGAGATTTCACCTCACCCCAGTAAGAATGGCTATCATTAAGAAATCAACCAATAACAAATGCTGGCGAGGCTATGGAGAAATAGGAACTCTTTTCTTCTGCTGGTGGGAATGCAGACTGGTGAAACCACTGTGGAAATCAGTTTGGAGATTCCTCAGCAAACTAGGTCTAGAAGTCCCTTTCAACCCAGCTATTCGCCTTCTGGGTGTTTTCCCAGAAAATCTGAAAACATCATATCACAGCGATATATGTGCACCCATGTTCATAGCAGCACAATTTGAAATTGCTAAATTGTGAAAGCAACCCCAATGTCCATCCACTGAGGATTGGATAAAAAAACTGGTATTTTTATATAATGGCATACTACTCAGCTATAAAGAAAGATAAACTCGAGACTTTTATAGGTAAATGGTCACAACTAGAGACCATACTCATAAGTGAAGTAAATCAGATCTGCATATGTAAGCAATGTTTTGTCTCACTAGTGTAAGAACCTGAAAGAGTGAATAAAAACTAGAAGGTATGATAGACATTGTGAAATGGAAGGAAAGTGCTCAAAAGTAAAGGACAACTGGGGTGTGGGAAAAGAGAAGGGAAAGAAGAGGAAATCATGTATGCATGTATATACAGGATAGCTAACAGTGGTACTACTGTCTTCTTTTGCTTTACTGGAAGGAACAGTTAGTGATTACTTGTTTGATCAATATTGCCTGTCTCTATTTGTTTTCCTGAGAAACCACTTTGAAGATATCAATATGTAATACAACAACAATTGTTAATTTCCTACCACTTTGCCTGTAATTCTGTATTGTTTCAATTGTTCTTATGCTATTCTGTGAATGGATGTCTTTCTGTTAATATGTTTTCCTTCTATTTTATTTATTTATTTATTTTAAAAGTAAAAGAACAAAAACACTAACAAACAGACACACAGTAGCACAAGAACAGTACAAAAACTGAACTACAGATAAGGTGGCAGGGGATCAACAATGGTTGTATTACACATTGATAAGTTCAAAGTGTATGCTCAGGACAATACAAATAGAGTACAAGATTGATCAAACAATTAATCATTCATGTTCCTTACATCAAAACAAAATGAGACAATAGTGCAACCATGTCATCCATCCTCCATATATATACAAACCTACACAGCTATGCCCCTCTTCCTTTTCTGCTTCCCTTCTTTCCGATTGCTCTCTACTTTTGAGCAGTCTCCCTTCATATCTCCCGATTTATATTCCCACCTCCAGGTTCCTACACCAATGATACAATACGCTGTCTGCACATGCACATCTGATTAACCTCACTTATGAGTATGGTCTCTAATAGCGACCATTTGCCTATAAAAGCCTCTAGTTTGTCTTTCTTTACAGCTGAATAATATTCCATTGTGTAAAAATGCCACAGTTTTTTAATCCAGTCCTCTGTGGATGGACATTTGGGTTGCTTCCACAATTTAGCTATTACAAATTGTGCTGCTATAAACATAGGTGCACATATATCATGGTGATATGATGTTTTCAGATCTTCTGGGAAAATACCCAGAAGGGGAATAGCTAGGTTGAGTGGGACCTCTAGACCTAGTTTGTTGAGGTACCTCCAAAACCGCTCTCCACAGTGGTTTCACCAGTCTGCATTCCCACCAGCAGTGCAGCAGAGTTCCTATTTCTCCACAGCCTCACCAGCATTTGTTATTGGACCATTTCTTGATACTGGCCAATCATACTGGGGTGAGATGAAATCTCGATGTTGTTTTCATTTACATTTCTCAAATGGCTAAAGATATAGAACATTTTCTCATATATTTATTTGCCATTTGTATTTCTTTATCTGAGAAGTGTGTATTCATCTCAGATGCCCATTTCTGGATTGGGTCTTTGAATTCGGACAGGTTCATGTTTTTTAATTCTTTGTATGTTCTACATAGAAGGCCTTTGTCCAAGGAACAGCCAGTTAGGATTTTTTTCCCAATCTGTGGGTTTTCTTTTTACTCTGCTGGTGATTTCTTCAGATGTGCAAGACTTTTCAGTAAAATGAGGTCCCAGTTATTGATTCTTTGAAGTGTTTCCCTTGCAGTTTCATTTTTGTTCATGAACTCTCTGCCTACTCCTATGTCTTCAAGATTTTTACCTACTTTCTCTTCCAATAGGTTTAGTGTTTCTGTTTTAATATTGAGATCTGTGATCCATTTTGACTTGAGTTTGGTGCATGGTGATAGACTGGGGTCTATTTTCAGTCTTCAGCAAGTGGCAAGCCAATTTCTCCAGCACCATTTATTGAAGAGGCTATCTTTCTTCCAGTGAGCTTGTTTGGCCCCTTTCTCAAAGATTAGGTGGCTGAGTGTGTTTGTGGTTGTGGCTGTATCTTCCAGTCTGTTCCACTGATCCTCAGGTCTGTTTTTGACCCAGTACCAGGTTGATTTTATTATAGTAGCTTTGTAGTATAATTTCAGGTCAGGGATTGTGATTCCATCTGACTTGTCCTTGTGGCCCAGAACTGCTTTTGCTATTCTGGGTCTCTTCTGGTTCCAGATGAATTTAAGGCATGTTTTCTCTAGATATGTGAGGTATGCTGATGATAGTTTAATGGGAAATGCATTGAATCTGTACAACAATTTTGGTAGTATGGCCATTTTCACAATGTTGGTTCTTCCTAATCATGAGCAGGGAATGTTTTTCCATTTATTGAAATCCTCTTCGATCTCTTTTTTCAGAGTACTGTAATTTTCATTGAATAGATCTTTTACCTCTTTTGTTAGATTGATTCCTAAATATTTCAATTTCTTGGATGCTATTGTGAAAGGTATGGTTTCCTTAATTTCTCTCTCAGTCTGTTTGTTGTTTGTGTATAGGAATGCTATTGATTTGTGGATGCTGACTTTGTATCCAGCTACTCTGCCGAATTTGTCGATTAATTGAAGGAGTCTTCTTGTGGAGTTTTTGGGGTCTTCCATGTAAAGAATCATGTCATCTGCAAATAGTGATAGTTTTACTTCTTTCTTTCCTATCTGTATTCCTTTTAGTTCACTCTCTTGTCTAATTGCTCTGGCTAATGCTTCTAGGAGTATGTTGAATAGTAGTGGTTACAGTGGATATCCTTGTCTTGTTCCTGTCTTTAAAGTGAAAGCTTTCAGCTTTTGTCCATTTAGTATGATGTTTGCTGTTGGTTTGTCATAGATGGCTTTGATTAGATTGAGGTAAAGGCCATCTATTCCTATTTTTTCTAGGGTTTTTTTTTTTTTTTAACAGGAATGCATGTTGGACTTTATCAAAAGATTTTTCTGCATCTATTGAGATGATCATGTGGTTTTTGTCTTTGGCTCTATTGATATGGTATATTACATTAATTGAATTGCGAATATTGAACCATCCCTGCATTCCTGGAATAAATCCAACCTGGTCATGTTGTATAATTTTCCTTATGATTTGCTGCATTCTATTTGCTAATATTTTATTGAGTATCTTTGCATCTATGTTCATTAGGGAGATTGGCCTATCGTTCTCTATCCTGGTTGGGTCCTTCTCTGGTTTTGGTATTAGTATAATACTTGCCTCCAGAAATGAGTTAGGGAGAATTGCTTCCTTTTCAATTTCATTGAAGAGTTTGAGGAGTGTGGGCATCAAATCTTCGCTGAATGTTTTATAAAATTCTGCTGTGAATCCATCAGGGCCTGGGCTTTTCTTTGTTGGTAAGTTTTTAATGACATTTTCAATCTCATTAACTGATATTGGGTTGTTCTGGGTTTTTATATCATCCTGGTTCAACTTTGGTAATTTGTGCATTTCTAGGAATCTGTTGATTTCTTCTGAGTTTTGTATCCTATTGGAATAAAGATTCTCAAAGTAGGTATTAATGATCTTTTGAATTTCTATAGGATCTGTAGTGATTTCATCCTTTTCATTCCTTACTGCATGAATTTGAGTTCTTTCCTTTTTAAAATAGGATTGGCTAGGGGTTTATCAACTTTATTCACTCTTTCAAAAAACCAACTCTTTGATTCACTTATTTTTTGTAGAGTTTTATTTGTCTCAATTGCATTAATTTCTGCCTTAAGCTTTATAATCTCTCCCTTCCTTTGGGCTTGACTTGTTCTTCTTTTTCTAAAAGTTTGAAGTGCAATTTTAGGCTATTTATTTGTTCTCTTTTTGTTTTCTTTATGTGTGAGTTCACTGCTATAAATTTCCCTCTGAGGACTGCTTTCATTGCATCCCACCAATTCCTATAAGTTGTATTTGTATTTTCATTTATTTGTAGGTATTTTTTAATTTCTTCTGTGACCCATTGGTTATTCAGGAGGTTGTTGTCTAATTTCCAAGTGTTTATAGCGTTTTTGGAATTCCCTTTGTTGTTAATTTCCAATTTCATTGCACTGTGGTCAGATAATATGCATGGGATAATTTCAATCTTTTTACATTTAGATAGGTATGCTCTATGGGCTAGAATGTGGTCTATTTTAGAGAAAGTCCCATGTGCAGCTGAGAGAAATGTGTATTCTGGTGTTGTGGGGTGGAACACTCTGTAAACATCTACTAAGTCCATTCGTTTGCACATTTGATTCAGGTCTGTTTTATCTTTGCTGAGTTTTAGTACATTTGACCTGTCTCTTTGCATCAAAGGGGTATTTAGGTCCCCTATTACAATAGTGTTATTGTTTATTTGTTTTTTTATATCCATTAATATTTGCCTTACATAGTTCGGTGCTCCAGTATTTGGTGCATACATGTTTAGGATTGTTACCTCTTCCTCTTGCAGTTTTTCCCTAACTAGTATATAGTGGCCTTCTTTGTCTTTTTTGATTGTTATCAGTTTGAAGTTTACATTGTCTGCAAACATAGCAGCTACTCCTGCTTTTTTCTGGGAACCTGTTGCATGGAGGATTGTTTTTCAACCTTTGACTTTCAGTCTATGGATTTCCTTTTGAGTAAAGTGTGTTTCCTGTATACAGCATATTGTGGGATTCTGTCTCTTAATCCACTCTGCCAGTCTGTTGCTTTTGACTAGTGAATTGAGGCCATTTACATTGATGGTTATAACTGTTATACATTGGCTTATTCTTGTTATGCTGTTTACTTGATGTTGCTTTTCTACTTTTGCTGTTTAATTTCTTGTTCTGCTTAAGGGTTCCTTTCTATTGTTGTTCTTGGGATTGTGGTCACCTTTTCCTCTGTCTAGAATATCTTTCAGTAGTTTTTGTAATGTTGGTTTGGCACTCATGAAGTTTTTCAGTTGTTCTTTGTCATGGAAATATTTTATTTCTCCATTGAATTTGAAGGATAGTTTTGCAGGATACATCATTCTGGGTTGGAAGCTGTTTTGTCTCAGAATCTGTAATATCTCGCTCCAAGCTCTTCTTGATTTCATGGTTTCTGTTGGGAAATCTGCTGTGACTCAGATGGGCTTTCCTTTATAGGTGATCTGTTTATTTTCTGTAGCAGCTTTTAATATTGTGTTCTTTTGCTGCATATCTGGGATCTTGACTATTATATGTCTGGGGGTGGTTTTATTTGGGCTGTGGCTCATTGGAGTTCTATATGCTTCATTTACCGGCATCAGTGTCTTTTAGCATGCTTGGGAAATTTTCTGCTATTATTTCTCCAAATATTCTTTTTATGTCATTTGTGTTGCCTCCTGCTGTTTCACTGATTCCTATTACTCTCACATTATTTCTGTTTGCTTCATCTTGTAGCTGTTGGATTGATTTCTCCTGGCTCCTTGTCGACTTTAAGAGATTCTTCCTTTCGTAATCGTTAGCTGTCATGCTGTCTTGAAGATCTGAAATTCTATCTTCAGATTCATTCAAGTGGTTTTTCAAGCTTTCAGTGGGAGTTTTCATTTGGAAAACTCTTTGGATTGGAAATCTCTTTGAGACTGTTTCATGTGTTCTAATTCATTCCTGAATTGCTCATGTAACATTTCCATTTGTTGCCTTTGATCTTCTAGTCTTTTTTCTGTTTCTTCTCTGTATGTGCAAAGCATTTCTTCCATTAATTTTCATTTCATTTTTTGCCTGAGAGATTATTTCAGATTTAATCTCTTCTATGGCCTGATGGATTTGTTTCTTTACTTGAGATGGCTCATTTCAGAAATTTTAGGTATGTGGTTTCCTAGTTCTCCTACGTCATTGTGTCCTGCAGTTGTTCTGGGTGGAGTTTTGTTCTCAGACTGAACTTTGGCCCTTTGTCTTGTCATTTTGAATGTCAGATGACTAGTGCTCAGGTAGTGACTACCCAGGCAGCTCACCAAGGACTCTCGGGACCCTAGTTTACCCGGATGTCAAACTAAACCCAGGTTGGTAGCAGACTGTGGACCACTGGGCCCTGGGATCCCAAGCAATTCCTGGGGTGCACAGCTCAGACCATACCTGCGACAGTGGGGGAGTGCTGGGCTTTGGTACCAGAGTGTCCAGTGTGGATGGGAAGCATGTTTGCCTCAGCCTTGAAGCCTATGGGGGTTAGGCAGTGGTTTCTGCTTCCAGATCCTCATGTAGCTGGTCAAGGGGGAGCAGGGCTCTCCTCCCAACCCCAAGGACCCCAGAGCCTGAAGCTGATTCCACACTGCAGGTGTCTACCACCAACAGGGATGGGCCCTCCCAGTTGGAGTTCCTTCCTAACTCTAAGGTGTGGAGCAGAACCCAGGTGTAGGCCTTACCAAAGGAGAAGGGTTGCGCTGCTCATGTGGCCTCGCATGTTAGCCTCCGTCACCAGAGAAAGGTCCGAGTCACACTGCCGGGATGCGGGCCGAGAAACGCCACGCTGCTCAGAATTTGGCACTGGTGGGCCTCTGTCGCTGGAGTAAGGTCCGAGTCACACAGCTGGTATCCGGGGCGGAAATGCTGACCCGCTCAGAATTCGGCACCCTTCCTTCTTTTATTTTTAAAATAAATTTAAAAAATATTGAAATAGGTGAAAATTAAAACTAAAAGTTCTTGTTTTGAAACAGTGTGCAAATTAAACGAATCCAACTGAGGACACAGCTATAACACATTAGAAATGTATACTAGATATATATGTGCAATTATTTCAACATAAGAATGTTTTCTATTTTTGTGTACTACATATACATATATGTAGTTACTTTATTACACATATTACATACAAGCATTATTATCTCTTATATGCTGTACATGTAATTACTTTAATATAAAAATATGGGGGTATTTATTTGAAGTTATATATTCTGTATGTATTTTCTTTTCTGTTACATAAATGCTATAATTTAGCTATGGTGAGTTAAAAAAAGAAAATATTGGCATTGGAGTCACACAACATCCACCCTCAGCTATCCACTTTGCCGGGGGCAGAGGCACCCCAAAGTTACTGGGAAGACATGTAAGACATTGAGGAGGGGCCTGGGAGAAAGTTAAAGCATCCCCTAGAAAGGTCAAATGTGCTTTGTCTGAAAATATAAGGAAAGTACCTGGGCAGAGTAAAGGAAGAACACCGGAAAGGGGTTTCAAAGTTTATATAATTTAAAGAAACAGGCACGTGGTTTGGAGAACAGACTCATTTTAAAGGTACAGAATCAGTTTAAAAGAACAAGCATCATTTAAATCAAAACGCTCTTGTAGAACAATTAACATAACTGAAACTAGATGTAAACCAATCCAGGAGAATCATGAACTCATGGCTAGCCTAGACAACATAGCAAGAACATGTCAAAACAAAGAAACAAAGAAACAAAGATCAAAATTACAAAATTGGTAAACCACTAGATAACTTGCTTAAGACAGTAAAGTCAAAGTACATATATTTAATATAAGAAATTATAAGAATAAAGTAAGAACTGAAACAGAGGAACTAAAAAAAATCATGTGAGCCAAATTTCTAGGTAAATTTGACAGTTTAGTACAAAATTTTTTAGGGAAGTGAAGATTACCAGAATTAACCTTATTAGATATAGTTGGAAAGCTTAAGCAGTCCAATTTCCATAGAGGAGATAAAGTTATTAAGGAACTACACAAAAACTCAAAACAATACACCAGATCCAGATAGTTTCTTAAAGGAATTGTAGTCAGCTTTCACAGATCAGATAGTTTTAACACACTATACATGATTACGGAACATTAACAAAGCAGAAAATATAATACCAATATCTAATTCAGATATAGTAGAAAGAACATGACTGCATATCACTAATGAATATTGATGCAAAATTTCTTCACAAAATATTAGCAAACAAAATTTAATACCATATTAAGGAAATAACACACTATGATCAGATGGGATTTGTTCCAAGAATGCAAGGAAACTCATTAGCATGATGTCCTACATTAATATATCCAATTTTCTCCATATAAATGAAGTAAATCTTTGACAACAATTCCACATCAATTTGTAATTAAAAACTCTCAAGGAAGCAGAAATTGAGAGGTACTTTTTGAGAGGTTAGGAAATGAAGAAACAACTTCAGACACAGTCAGCCACCTGATCTTTGACAAAGGAGCAAAAGCATACACTGGAAGATAGCCTCTTTAACAAATGGTGCTGGGAAAACTGGCTGTGCACACTGTACAACATTGAATCTAGATTCATATCTCTCGCCCTGTACCAAACCAAAATCAAAATGGATGAAAGGTCTAAATGTTAACACAGGAACAGTTAGTCAGTTGGAATATCAAATAGGTAAAACTACTGAAGACATAGGTATAGGCAAAGATTTCCTGAATAGAACTGCAGTTTCATAAGAAGTAACATCGAGAATCAACAAAGTAGCAGCATATCAAATTAAAAAGCTGCTGCCCAACAAAGGAAACACAAGCAGTGAAGAGACAACCTATAGAGTTGGAAAAATATTGGCAGTTATTCCTCAGATAAAGATCTCAAAAAATTAGACCACCCAAAAATAGAATACCCAATCCAAATATGGGCAATTGCAATGAGTAGGCCCTTCTCAGAAGAAATACAAATAGCCAATAAATACATGAAACAATGTTTAATATCTCTGGGCACTGGAGAAATGCACACTAAAACAATAATAAGATTTCATCTTATTCCAGAAAGGGTGGTTACTATCAAGAATTGAAATAGTAGTAAATTCTGACAAGGCTGAATGGAAAAAGTCACCTTTCTACATTGTAGGTGGGAATGCAAACTAGTACAACAAGGAGGTAAAATTATCATGATTATTAGGTAATCATTATGGAGACTCATCATAAAACCAAAAGGAGAATTTCTATTCTACCTATTTCCTTTCTAGCTATCTTCCTGGAAGAATTAAAGACATTATGTTACCATGATACATGCAGACCTATGTTTATACCAGCACAATTCATAAAAGCTAAACCTTGGAAGCAGCCTATATGTCCATCAATAGATGAATGAGTAAAGAAAATGTACTCATACACAGTGGAGTAATATTTTGCGCAAAGAATGGTGCACTTGAGTCATTTGTAGGAAAATGGATGCACTGTGACACCATAAAGTTAAGTAAATCAGACATAAAAGCTTAAATATTACATGGTTTCTCTTACAGACAAAACTCAAAATATAAATACAGGGAAAACTAAAATATAAATAATAGGAAATAGGGGGATAGACATTTTGTAAAAGAGAGAATACCAAAAGATGCAGGTGGGGAGGGAGAGAGAACAGTATAAAAAAGAAGTGAGCTGTGTTATGCATGTGCACTAACTCCTCGTGAAGAGTGTGATCACTATGTGCTTATAAAAATGAAAATTGGAAAAATAAATATATAATTGTATTCTAAAGCCTGTATCTTTCTGAGTCAAGAAGCACTAAGGGTATTTTAATTTAGATTAGGAGGAATGCAAGGATACTAATTATGTGCACTACTATTTAGCACTGAAGAAAGTTTTCAACCTACGCATTTAGATAGATTAATAGGTGGCATAAGAATGGTTAAAACAATAAAACTATCTTCATTTGTGGATAATATATTAAGTTCCTCTCTCTACTGCAGGAAATGAGCAATATTACTATCTCAATAACAAAATAATTCAGCCAAGTAGCAGGTTATAAAATTGACATTCAAAGTAAGTAACCACTACCTATACAAACAGTAGAGACAATAATAGCAGTGAAAACACTACTTATGTAGTATGAGTACATACACATTGATAAATTTAAGAAGAAATATGCAAAATCATATATAAGGAAAATTTTAAAGTACTCCTAGAAGATACTAAAGAAAACTTGACAAATTTAAAGACCTTTTTTTTTGACTTGACCGCACATTGAAAAAAAAGTTTTATTTAAATTAACTTATGAATTTAGTGTAATTTCAATAGAATTATGTTTTTTTTATGGATTTAAATCATTTAAAATGTGTGTGGCAAAACAAACTTGCAAGCCTATGTAGGAAAACATCGAAAAAGAAAGTCGGGATATACTTGCCAGACACTGGGAACCTTTATTGTTAAAACAGTGTAGTACAAGTGCATGAAGAGAGGAAGCGAACAATGGGATAGAGTAGAAAAGTATCTCAAATCACTGTGGTAAAAATGGACATAGTGCTGGGATAACTAATAATTTGGAAAAAATGAAATTAGATACATATTTCATACCATACACAAAAATTAACAAGTTAACTCCATATGAATTTGGTATCTAAAGGTAAGAAACAAAGTACAAACACTAAACACATAAATACATAGATGAATAGATGTATGAAGCACAAAAATAGATGAAGCACAAAAATAAAACACATCTGAGTTCCTCTTTCATCTTACTATAGGGACATGTGTTTTATTATGACTCAACTTCTAGATACAATAAAAAAGAAGACTGAATATATTTGGTTACCAAGAAAAAAAGTATTATACAAAAACTAGCACCATAAATTTAAAGGACTGGATAAAATACAACCTATACCATAGACACAGGAATAATGTTCTTAATATATGAAGAACTATCAAAAATTTAGAGGTTTAGAAAGACTAAATTCAGAAAGACTAAAAAACTCAACAGAAAAGTGAATAAAGGTATGAACAGAGAAATCCACAAAATATGTAAAGTTGGCACTCAAATACATGAACAAATGCTCAAATTCACTTATACTTTGAGAAATGTAAATTTCAGCCATACTGAGAGGATTTTTTTTTTTGGTCTTATACAAATAATGACAGCACATTCTGTTGGCAATGATGTAGAGAAACACACACTTTCATACTTTCCTGATGGGATGCAAACTGATTAACCCTTTTGTTGGGAAGTCTGGCGATATCTAATGAAACTATAAAACATTTAGTTTACAGTTTGGCAATCACCCTTATGGGAATATATCATGAAGGTGTACTACTAATAAAACAAAAAATAAATGTAGCTTATCTTTCTTGAATAGTATCTTGGTTACTTT
Organism: Dinomys branickii; assembly: GCA_004027595.1. Taxonomy (NCBI): domain Eukaryota; kingdom Metazoa; phylum Chordata; class Mammalia; order Rodentia; family Dinomyidae; genus Dinomys; species Dinomys branickii. The sequence continues at coordinate 61,331 of PVLD010007263.1, read as the reverse complement.
TTCTCATTGCTGGGACAAAATACATGATGCTCAAAATTAAGAAAGGAAAGGGTTATTTTGCTCACAGTTTGTGGAGATTTCAGTCCATGCTCAGCTGACTCCAAGGCAGAGTGGCACATGGCAGAGGGCAACAGTTCATGGTGGGAAACAGCAAAAACTGCAAGAGAGAAAAGGAAGCACCAGCCACAGGGAGCAGCCTCTTTCTTTCCCTCCCTTATATTGTGCGTGGGCGGGGCGTTGCATGCACATTCATAATCCCATTGGACCATGACAATAAAAAATTTTAGAAGCCTGGCCCATGACTGGATGAGGCCTTGGGGGGACATCTAGACACAAACCATAACAAATAGCTTATAATTGTGAAGTGTTGGAAACAACTTAAATGTCCATACATAGGAGGATGATAAATGAACTATGGTAAATCTGTGAGGAGTACTGTTCATCTATTAAAAATGAGGAAGATCCAATGAACTGGCATGGCATGACTTCTAGGACATACCATTAGTGAAAAAAGTATAACTCAAAAGGATATCTACAATATTCTACCCTTTATGTAACAAAGATGATCCACAAGAATATAGTTTGAATCCAAAGTGGAATACGCTAAGAAACGAGCCTGATTATACTGCAAATGAATAACCACACTAAAGTGAATATGAAACTTAAGTTAATTGTGGAAGCATTGTCTTGACTGGATACTGTAATGGTGGACACAAAGTGAATTGTACATTAATTCTGTACAATTAATTCATTAGGGCCAAATGGATTCTCTTTTTTTTATGTTTCTTTGCTCCATGTTCTTCTAGTGTTAATCAATTGTTACTATTTCTTACATCTTACATCAATTCTTTCTACATTAATTTTTTCTAAAATGAACCTTAATGTATAATTTTCATTTAGAATGTATTTCCACTAAACATTTTCTGACATTACCTTTTCGAATATTGCCTCTCCTTTATTCTTGCTATTCTTTTAGGTACTTCAGTTTGATGCGTATTTCTTAAGAGACAAGAATCTCCCCTTTATGTGTGTTAATACTTTGTGACTGTCTTTTTGGGTAATTTAATTTTTTAGCTCTATCTTCTGTGTTATTAGTTTTTTCTACAGCTGTGTACAATCTACTGTCTAACCAGCCTGATAAATTTTTAATTTTAATGATTATGATTACTATTTCTAGATGTTCTATTCCATTGTTTTGAAAACCTACTGGTCTCATTTGATAGTCCTGTTATTTTTTGTCATACTTTCAATCCACATATTTTTGTTTTAAGTCTTTTATATTTTTACAGTAAAAAAAAACTCAGTATCTGTAGAATTTGTGGATTTATGTATGCTTTGTTGTTTTGCTGACTGATGCTAAATTATTTCTTCAGAAGTTTAGTGATTTTTTTAAAGAAATTATTAGTTCAAGTTTTCTTTTTAAGAGATGATTTGAGGCTAGAGCTGCTGTTGCAATTCTCCCAAGAAGTTGTGTGTTTGCTTCTGCTACATTCCTGAGGTTTTATACAGCCAGAGCCAATTTTACTGTATTTTAGCTTTGAGCCTATATCAAGAGAATAACTTCTGCCTCCGTACAAGCATTGTGTGTTTAGGAATTCTTTGGGTTGATAATTTGTGTTGCGCTCCTCTGGTTTCCCCACATCCATCCAAAAGGTAAGACTAAAAGAGCCAGGCTTCTTTACACACTCTCGTCGATCCGTCTTTTTATTTTTGGTATTGCTTTTATAAGATCTTGTTATTGTTCATATGGCTTAATCTGATCTTTTATCTTTGTAAGGTCTATTTTTTCTTTTTTAACTTGTACAGGGCCAAATCTATCTTCTGTAAAAATCAAAGTCTTCAGCCTCTATGGATCAATAGAAACCACCATGACAATTGCTAGCTTCAGAGCTTGTTTGTCTCTCTAGACAGTTTTTTATTTCTCTATTTGGACCCTCTGAGGATTTTTACTCTCTTTCTAATTCAGTCAGACATTTAAGGAATTTCAAAACAACTCTATAACGTATTTTCTTTTGCCCTAAGTCAAGAGACATCTATTTTGACTTACTACCTAAAACAGAAACTTCCATTTTATTTTGAAGCAGTGAGGCTAGGCTAGTTCTTATTTTGTGGCATTATTATGGTTTCACTTCACATATGTATGCATTTTTTTCAATAGATCTTAGAAAGGAGAAAAGATCAGTGTATTCAAGTCTTCCATGATGAATGAACATACTCAGACAGTTCCAAATTCTGTTTCAATACCTTGTGAAATTTTGGAGTAGAGAATTCTCATTGAAATATTCATGGTATAAGTTGTAGGATACTTTTATCTTGTATTTTGACCGAGTCATTGCTTTGACTTCACAATTTTATCTAAAAAGACATATTGACTTTATGTTATAACTTATGCTTTCTTGTTCTATATTCCATTTCTGTCCAGGGTGACAGGTCCTGAGAACAAGTTGCTCACTGATGAAAAGTAAGAGAGACAAGAAAAACAAGAGAGGCAAAAGTCTGGGATCGGGGGGTTTACAGCCTCTCAGACTACGGCCTCCATTACCAAACCCAATCTCCATCACCTTTTATTGAGTAAGAACCAAGAGCGTAGCTAATCCAAACAGGTGGATACCAAACCTTTTAGCAAGGGTAATTAAAGGATTATTCTTCTTAACATGTAATCCAACATATGCCTGTAATCCCAGCATTTGGGAGGATGAGACAGGTGGATTTTAAACTCAAACTCAAGACCAGTCCGGGCTGTATAATGAAGCCTTATCCTAACAAACAATAAAAAAATCATTATGTGTCTTTAGTGCTTTCTCTAACTAAGGAATGTCCTTCTCCACAATGCTTCATTTTTATCAGAATTAAATCAATGTTGAAAAATTGTCTTTGAAAAAGTTCATACTGCTGAATGTGGTGGCACATGGTTATAATTCCAATACTCTGGGAAGTTGAAACAGGAAGATAATGAGCTTAAGCCCAGCCTGAGCAATATAGTGACTTAGTGAGACACTATTTCAAAGCAGCCAGCCCCCTCATGGGAAAACTTTAACTCTCAGTATTTCTTTCCTTCCATTACCTGTTCCACTTCAGTTCCCCTTGGCCACAGAAGCTAGACTCACCTTCATCTGCTTTGGCAGGACTCTGATGAACAGCTCACCTTGCTTGGAGTGTTCTGGCCCAATCCACCCTGCTTGGACTGTTCTGACCCATGGACAACACCCTCACCCCCACCACCCCCACTCGGGCTCTTCTGGCATGCCAACACCCACCCCAAAAAAGAGTTTAAAAGCCCATGCTTTGCTCAGCTTGCGGCTGCCTTGGTCTGCTAGGACACCTGCTATCCTGCTGCACAGCTCCCCCCAATAAAGACTTCTTTCGTGTCAGAAGGTCTGGTCTGGTTCCATGTGGGGTCTTGGTTTCTATCACTAGAGATAGTGTGAGGAGGTAGAGAAGAAGAGAAAAAAGTTCTTAATAAATTCGTTTTGTAATACAGTTAAGTGATTTCTATTTTTTAAATTTCTTTTTTATTTACTGAAGGTCTGTCATCAGAATCATTTCTTTTCTACTTAAACTTTATATGAAAAGTTTTGATTACAATTCAAGGATTTTTTTTCTGCCCCTTAAAGTTAGATCTTCAATTATGAGTTTTATCATTATGTCTAACATTCACAATTTTGCTTTGTTTAAAAGCTGTGATCTAATATTTACCCTTTAAACTTTGTTGTCTGTATTTTATTCCTATAAGTAATAATAAAAGTTACTGGATTATACTGAATTGGGAAGCATTTTATACCTGTTTCTTAATCTAATCTAAAATGAGAGCCCTGTCTCTCATTTATTTCAGAATGGATCAGTTTTCCAGGTTCATTTTATGGATAGTATAGGCATATTCTACATTCTGTGTAAACCTTGTACTAAATGGTTGTATTGGTAGTATCAAAGGATTAGACAGAAACATTAAATAGAAAAAGCAAAACTCCAAAGTGCCAAGTGGAAACAGTAGGGTGAAGCAGTGTAGTGAAAATGAAGGCCAGGATGTCCTGTCTGCACATGTTGCACACTGTTTCAGCAAGTATTTTCATAGACACTGCTGAAAATGTGGTTGACAGAGGAAATGTAAGCTGGTAGTGTCAAAATTAGAGGATGTGTGAATATGGAGGAATATTCTGAATGAATCATTTTTCAAAATTAGAGAAACATTTCTCTGATGACAAAAACCCCAGGTCTTGTAATTTCTTACTAATTCAGGAGCTAATTATGTAGTAGTGTTTTTTCTCTTGTGGTTCATTGTATGAAGTCAGAAGAAGCAGAAATATTAAAAGATACACAAGACCAGACTATACAGTGAGTGTTTACATTTTAAAAATTATTAACACCATATTTTCCCTAGAATAAGACCAGGTCTTATATTAGTTTTTGTTCCAAAGGTCATAATTTCAGGGATTATTTTCAGGTAATGTCTTTTTTCTCACATACAACAATCTACATTTATTCATGTACACAAATTACATTTATTCAAATGCAGTCATGTCATCCTCTGGAACATCATCATAACTCTATAAAACCCAAATTCTGGCTTGAATTTTTGTGACTTAATTTCCTGTAGAAACACTTTCCTTTGTCTCTTATATCCAGGAGTAGAACTCTTCTTAAATGAGCACTTCCATGTTGTCTGCTCGTGGTAGATTGTTACAACACATGACATACTGAATTATGAATCCTCATATTAGGTACAGTCACATACATTCTTTATGAAGTGAACTTTATTTGTGCATTGGATGTGTACCCTGATTGGTTATTTGGCAATAAGTTTTAAGCTCCTCTGTTTACATAGGCCTTTATTTTTCATCCAAAATCACCCTCTTGGGTATTTACAAATACTTAAATATAATTTATATTGTATTTAAGTATTAATACCAATAATATTTATTTATATTTAATTTTATATTACTGTTCTTATTTTTTCATTTAGTATGTCATGTGTTGCAATGGATGTACTAAATACACCTGTCTGGCTGGTGATCTTATCCGGGGTTAGCTTTGGAGTAGGTCTTATACCACGAGCATCCTAAAAAATTCATGCTGGGGTGTATTATCTGGTTAGGTCTTATTTTTTGGCAAATAGGTAGTAAAAACCACATTGCCACTGATTTCTCTTAAAATACTTTCCCTTGCTTTGAAAACACCATCATTCTTGTCACTTACTGAAGCAGTTCTGGAAGTCTTATTTTGTGAATGTCTTTATGAGCTGTGATAAAAACATTTAATGAATGCTACTGCCAAGTGCCATCCAGTGGAAAGACAGGCTCATGAGAACAATATGGTATGTCACTGTTCACCTTATTCATGGGGTTGGGCACTTTCTTGCTCTTGAGCAAAGTCAAACTGACCGTGAAGCACGCATTTTGTACTGATTCAGGATACTGAGGCAGGCAGGACAGTGCAACTACAGACACTCCCGGAAAAGGACTTCCACAGTGCTTCAGAGAGTGGCAAGGATGATGGGATGAGTGTATTTAAAAAGAGGAGTGTTTTGAGGGAGAGAAAAGGCAATTTGTATTTTGATATCATAAATTCTTTTTGTACCAGGAATCAAACTCAGGACATTGTGCTTTCCAGGCAGGCACCATGCCACTGAGCTATATCCCTGGCCCGTTGCATAATAGATTTTTAAAAGTTTAAACATTCACTCTGTTTCAATTATACCTCATACATTATCATCCTGTTATGGAGCACTCAAAATGGCTTACCTTGACTATCTCATTAATGAGAATTAATCAACACAAGCAGGTAAACTTACCTATTCTGAAAGTGCAGTATTCCCTGTTACCTGAAACTGCATGAAATACTTCCTTTTTTGTTCAAAGAACTTAAAGTTTTAGAGGCAGAATTTCCTGTATTACTGAGTATACTTGCTAAAAATACAAAATATTGAATCTTATGCTCCAGGATTCATCAGTAACTTTGGTGTGGATTGTGGGAAATTGTACTTGGAAATAAATACCTCTGGTAATTCTAATGAACATTAACTTTTTGAATCATTACCTAAAGGAACTATACACACATGATATCAGAATTAGGATATATCCCATAGAATAACTTGGATGCATTTTCTTAGTATTTGGAAATAAGATGCAGGATAAATTAAGCTGTGAGTTAATAGTTCAGGTTTATACATTATTTGCTTAAGCATCTTAGCCTTATTTTGTGGCATTATTATAGTCTTAGGGTGGGTCTAATTTTATTCAGTTGCATAAGTTTGATTTAGTCGATTCAACGAGGAGCCTTTTTGCCTTTTATTTATATATTTTATGAAAGGAATAAATGTTTATATATCAAACTAAGTAAATAGTGACTGTAATTGAAGCCAAGTTTTTGTGAAACCAATGGGTGCACACCAAGATCATGTGAAATATTCCTAGGCAGTTTGTAAAAAAATAATTATTTTTGGCCCTGATTATTTGTTACCTTGTAATTCACATTAACAAGTAGAGAAGGTTTAATAGGTAGATGTATCTGTGAAAGAGTGGGTTAAAATAGTTAAAAGGTTTTATTGCCTGTAGCATATTTACATTAAATATGCTCTGTTATTATCTAAGATCTCTCTCTATATATACTGGTATTTCCTAAAACTGTTTTTTACTAAGAAACTTAGTTACTGTGGCATCTACTAACATGTTTGGGGTTATTAGCATTCTCAATAATAATTTGCATGTTTGTGGCTTACTGGTTGAAACTTATGCCACATGTCCATAGCCCATGATGTGCTCAGAAATGAGGTTCATGTTTTTAGAAAACAGAATCTACAAGCTTGGACAAATAAAATGAGTTCTGCCTTTATGGGATTGCTTTTGTATTTGTGAGTACTTTTGAATTTTATGTGTAATAGACTGTGAGTGTAATGCCAGTGAGGATCCTCTTACATATGAAACATAAATTTCATCATCACTATATGACAAAGTAATTATGTTAGGCCTAAAAAGACTCAGTGTACATGGAAATTTCAAAGCTGCCAGGTGGAAGTACAGGTTTATGTATGACCATTTGAACAGACTATGACATAAAGCTTGTTGATAAAATAAAGCTTCCGCTTTTCCTTCTTTAGGTGTACCATCTTTTAACCACTTGCATATCATTTCCTCTTGTCCTGGAGTGTTCAGAAATACAGAAAACTTCAAAGCCTCTTATGTAGTTTTTTTCCTTAGGCAGCATATTTGAGGTATGCTAGAGGTAGAGATAGGGCAATTAAAAATATTTTAGTAACTGACAATAAAACTCAAAATTTAAAGATAGCAGCGTATCAATCAGATGTTCAGATTATTCTTTCCTCATTTTAGGGTGAAAATATTGAAAATGAATTAAGGTATTTAATTGAGTCTTACTTGTACATACCAAGTAGCTACTCTGCAGTAAGACCTGGGATACACTAGTGATAGGAATACAAATCCTCTGGAGCTTACAGGAGATAAGAAAGGCAAAAGGGCATTTTAAAGGTAATTACTGTGTATGTGCAGCAAATGAGTTGAAAGGGAAATATAATGTACTGACCTGTTCTGCCTACTTATGAAAGGGATCTGGGGGTGCATCTTAGCAGACTGCATTTTAGGAGACTGTTGGTGATAATGGTGTGGAGAGGGTAGTAAGCTAGTATTCGGTTAAAGCTCTGCAGTCAAATGAAAGGAAGTTTTCTTCCAGCAATGCCAGTGGCCCAATACAGTATAGAGTAAAGGGAGAGAAAGAAAGGGAGGAAGAAAGGTAACAGATTACTCGGGACCTTGTAGGCCATATTAGGAATTTTCTGCTTTATTTGAAATACAGTAGTCACAGTGGGAATTAGAATAAATTGACAAATCGAAGATATTTGTTATATAGAATCTATAGAGTTGATAATTGATTGGACTGGAGGACAACAGAGAGAAAAATATCAAGAATGACTCATAACTTTCAGATCTAGCCTCTGCGTGATCAGTGGAGACACTGCTTGATTACTGTTTTCTGGTAACCATAGCACAATACCACAGACTGGGTTGGTTTCACAGAAATGAGGTTTATTTCAGCTTATAAAGATTCAGGGGTGAGGCGCCACATGTAGTATTAGCCTTCTTGCTGGCAGAATCACAAGCTGGTGCAGGGCATCCTCCGGCAAGAGGTGTGTGTTTCTCCTCTCAGCTCTCTTCCTCATATAGGGCCAGTAGCACTCCCTCCCGGAGAGGTCCACTGCAATGAATTTATCTAATCCGAATCATGTTCCAAAAGCCTCACATCTAAACCTCATAGACAAAATTTCTGCCATCTTGCTACCTTACAGTGAAGCTTAAATTTTAACACATGAAGTGCTAGGGGAACACACAAACCATATCCACATCATAAAAGTTTTGGATATAGGAAACATTGCAGGAGCAGAATAGGAGTTTTATTTTAGTCTTTAGTTGTGCAACCACTTACTACTTAAAAATAATAAAAAAGGTTAAGGTGTGAAGTTAAGGTGATTTGAAACATTTTTTTCACTGAGAAGGTGGGAAAACAATCTGAATTGGCAGGCAGCATTACAAGCTAGTGTTGAGTGGTCACCTGAGTTTGGCTATCATGAACTTATAGTAATACGAATCTTTCCCATTGTGTGATTTTATGTAAATTATGTTCAGCAGCCAGTATGACTGTATAGGTAGAGAATTTCCATCTATGATTTAGGGATTTCTGCACTTGATGGGGTAAAAATGGAGAAGGGTGTGCAGGGCGTTGTTCACGAGGTGACTAAAGTGATGAGCAGGAAATATAAATGGGACAGAGAAGAACATCTAGAAAGGGACTCACAGGCGGACGGTGAGGTGGAGGAATCTATGCCCTAGAAATGGCAGTGTAGTCAGAGTACAGGTGTGGGATAGGATATGGTGATTGCAGGGTAGAGCGTATCGATTTACTATTAAAAAGAGCAGTTTTGGGTGAGGGTGTGGTTTGTGGTTACAGTACTGGGGTAGAGGAGAACATCACTGAAGACAGTGAGAGAAAGTGTAGTAGAATGTAGAGAAGAAAAACAGATTTTGTTTTCTCTCAAAGTCTTTATTTGGTCCGCAGATAAACTCTCCTGCTCCCCTGCCTTAAAAATACATTACCCGTTTTTCTCTCTTTGTCCGTTATTACTCTAATTCAAATCACCATCATCTTTTGCTTAAAGAATTCGGTAGCTTCCTATTTTCCATTCTGTGGCCAGAAAGACTTTACAGTAAAGGTTATATTACCATTGTTATGGTTGATACATTGTGTCAACTTGAGTCTCGAAGCCTAACTAAATGACTCAGCAGTTCTGCATCCTGGGGTGAAAAGGACATGCCCTTCCTGCTCTAGAATGTTGTTCACTGTGTCAACTTGAGAAGTTTAGGTTAACTGTCTTACTCAGCAGGGGACCAGAGTCCTTACTTTGTGCTCAACCTGAGCCTGTGCTAAGGCAGGGCATGGAGATGGTGTGGGTGTAGAGGATCACACCCCCCTCACCTCTGTGGGTAGGCTGCATACAATAAAAGGGAAATGAGGAAGGACTGATTGCTGGTTCTTCAGAGATGCTCCTTCTGGTGCAGACTGTTTGGCTTCCACCTGGGACTCTCAGCCTTCCTGTGCAGACTCTGGCCATTGTCATAGGCCTATCAGCCTTCTGATGTGGACTTGAATGGACACTGCAGTGAGCTCCAGGCCTTGGACTGGGCTTTTCAATCTGCAGCATGCAGACACCCTCTGCACGCTTCCTCATCTAACTCTGTGGCTGACCATTGTAAGCCAAACTTGTAATTCTTATACATTTGTATATCTTGTGTTATATCTGTTTCTCTAGTAAACCCTGACTGATGCAGTCATATAAATTTCACCTCATTATTGGCTACTTATTATAACATAATATCTTTCTTCACTGTTCATCCTTTGACCATATTTTTTCTCCACAGCACTTGCCATCACATGATAGGTATCATAGCTGTATTTTGTTTATATAATTTTTGTATTTTTCCTGTACACTGAATATAAAGTAAATTCAATTAGGGACCCAATCTATTTTTTTTTATATACATACAGTTAAAACCTCTATGCTTCAAAACAAATTTGTGTTGAATGAATAAATGTAGCATTTTAATTGAAATACTGCATTATTTAGAAACAAAGATGTTAAATCAAGAGTAAAAGGGACTTGAGTCCTAAGCCCAGCTCTGATAATTTCAGGCTATGGAAGTATCTGTAAGCTATTTTATTTTCCTTAGCTTTAGTTTTGTTATCTGTAGACTATCACAGTTGGATTAGGTGAATTCCAAGGCCCTTTCTATGGCTAAACAATGCCCATGATGCTGTAAAGTTTTATTATTTGGGCCTTCAATTCTTTCATGGATGTTTTCATTGTAGCATATAGTAAGATATCTGCAGGGTGATGCTGAGCTGTGGACTCCATAAGGGAACATCTGTTGGCAGTACATGACTTCTTGGTTCAGGAATCTGTAAAATGTATGAGAATGTTGTTTAAAAACTTTCTACCTACATCTGTGTCATCAAATTTACCCGAAATGAAAGAATAAAACTGAGTACTGAAATATGATCTCGCTTTTTTTCCATGAAAATTTTTGAGCTCTGAACTTTGAGTTGGCACTGATTTAAAATCACAACTACTTAGAAATGAATAAGATTCATAGGGTTGATTTCCCATATTTTAAGTTGCCAATGAAAAAAGGTCATCTGAGATACATAGCGGTCTAAGACCATAGGTCCTTCTGAACCGGGGGATACAAATAGAGCTACACTGTGTTGAATATGTCATTTAATGCACACTGGGCTTTCTCTACGGATAATACCTGAGGGACCACTCTTGGCAGGGTGGTTCCTTCATCTTTAATAATTCCCAGACCACTCAGAAATTGTGTTCTATTTCTCTTCTTTGCAGATGCTATCTTGTTACAATACAAGCTTCATATTTAACACAGATTGCAGAACTACGTCTAGAGGCTTTTCTTTAAGATATAGAGGATAGTGTTTAAATAGACTGTATGATGTAGTCCTAATATAAGCATTTATATAGCAAGAGTCCCAGAATTATATTAATAAATATTTGTTCTATTACAGTATAAAGCAGTGGAGAAAGCCACAAAGAAGAAAGCATCTATTAGAGCATTTCATAAAGTTAATGACCCATAGGAATTACATTCCAAATTCATTGTTAAGCTTGAATAGCAACAGTTTTAAATGGGCTTTGAAGGAAAACTGGTATTTCCAACATTGTTTGGCAAAAGAAAGATTTAGGTCCATTCTTGAATTTTTTTCATTATTCTTAAGGTTATAAGCCTTTGTGGTTTGAGACTTAAGAAATAACATCTTACATGGTTTTATTTGGGGCTTAAAGGAAATGCCTAGTTGTGCATTATCCTGAAGTAGGGATGTATAAAAGGAAACGGATCATTGAGGTACAGATAGAGTCATCTGAAAAATAACATTTTTATTTGAAAATCAGAATGTAGTCATTGTCATATGTTTCTTCTTTGAAATAATTTGCTGTCATGGGATAGTGGAGATTGGCTTGTATTACTTTTACTAAAGATGGCTTTATTTATGGCTAAAGTAAATAACAGCAAATGGTTACATAATCATTTGCATAATATGACACATTTTCATATGTTGAATCTATAGTTGTCACGGATTCTTTACCTCAACAGCAGGCCTAATGGGCAGAAGTATTTAGAGGGTTGTCGGGAGGTAATGATAGTGGGTGGGAGGTAAAGATGTTTTAATGATGTTGTTCAACTTTCATGTTTATGGCCTCTCCTTACTTTCTGAATCATAAAATTGGTTTTCTTAGAAGTTTTTCTTATACTTCCTTACTGCCAGAATTTCTCCTTTAATCCTTTCTAGCTCACTTGGCCTCATATTTATTTATATTTTCTCTCTTCTAATATTTCAACCATGCAGAGTTTGCAGAGCCTTTCAGGAAACATTTGATTGGTTACAGATGACGAAAGATGAGAGCTTTGGCCAAAGTGAAGTTGCCCATTTTTTTGTTGTCCTTTCTCCCCTCACGGTTACCCTCCTGTATGCAGCGTGTACTTTCATCCTCACTCTACTGAGAAACACTGTGAAGTACTTATATCATAATCTACTAGGCTTCTATGACTTAATTCTGTTTTTTTAAGACTGGATAAATATTGACCAGGACCTCTATTTCTCAAACTGAAATTTCTGGAAAATGACACGGCCATTCTGAAAATTGCATTAGCGTTTGAGTCTACCAGAAGTCCATTCAGCACGGGAAGCATTAGTTCTCTAACTCAGTGATCGTTTAGGGATGCCACTATGCTGACTGATTTCATATATGACTGAGTTTTTTAAAATGACATTTTATAAAATTAGTGAGATGTTAATAAGCCATCCAGATCAAATAGCATTTCTAATGTTGATTACCTGTTTGATTTTTTATTCAGATTCTTAGCTGGGAGGCTAACAATAGCCCCCTAAGTGCTCGATCTTTTCCCTGGAGGAAACAAAAAAGTGTGTTCTCACAGCATCCAACATATTATCACTATTTTAGTACATACCACATTTCCTTCAAAGGAAAGCCTGCCTTTGCCACCAGACTGCAAAATTCTTGAGAGTGGATTATTGAAATCTCTGTAATTCATTGTCTTCTAATCTGGGACCTATTTTGTTCCAGACAAATTAGTGTTTTATGGAGTATAAACTATATCACTATGCTGTATTCAGAGTAATGATCTATTTTACCGGTTGCTTTAAAAAGTTTTTGTTGATGTTATTCCTTTACAGATCTTTGGAGTATCTGTAATTTGTAACAGGAGAAGGGGACATGTTAGTAGTTCAGTAATTTTTAGTTAGAATAAAGGATTAATGCTACACCCTTTTAATAGCTTGAAATTGTTTTTACAATCAAGACCAAATAGGGCCCTTGCCTAGCTTTGCATGTTTACTGCATACTTTTTCATGCTTGGTGTCAGGCTGCTAACCTTCTTTTCCTCCCAGGTCCTCCACAAGACCATGCTCTTCCTGCCTCAGAGATGTATCACATGCTATTGCTCTAGACTGCAGTACAGTTCATCTGTTCCCACTCCCTGGGTCCCCACCCTGCCGCATTTTACCTCAATGATTGATATTCTTTGGGTCACATTTCGGAACAGGAAAACTGTCCCTGACACCTCAGGACAGATCACATTTCCCGGTTGTGCTGTATTATATTTTTTTACATTGTACTTACTACTGTTCACACCTTAAGTAAGTATTTGATTATTTGTTTCTGTCACAAAACTGTAAATTCCAGAAAGGTGAGAACCATATTTTATATACTTTTTTTTTTTTTTTACCATTTTACCTTAGTGTCTTTCATAATTCCTGACACAGGGAAAGTACTCATTCAAATTTTACTGAAAAAAACTCAAATGTATTTTTTTCATGAAACATAAATTTTCTATAGTTTACAGCTCATTGAACCTTTTGACATTAGAGGTATTGGTTAAAAGCAGCAAAGATACATGAAGAGGAAATATTCTTCCTTTTTATTCTGCTGCATCATTTATAATAGCCATGCTTTCCTCCTCTCTGTTGCTCTATGCTATTAGTATATGATGCTATATATCTTACTTCATAATCATGCCATTTTGAGATTTTAAGATAATTTCTCAACTTCAGTATTCTCACCTGGTAGTGAATGGTGCCAGGTATTTTGCAATACTGGTTTTGTGATTCTGGCCATCTATGCCTAAGTAACTGAACGTTAGGATAGCTTAAATCACTACCTAGACTATAGAATTCAATCTTTCTAGTTTGTGAAGAACTATTTATAAAGAGAAATAATATTTTAAGCTAACTGTAGTGGTGACATTGAGAATAGTCATTTTATAATAAGGATTCAGGTAGAGGACCCAATGATCTGTTAAATATCAGTTTATGTGATCTACTTGCAGATGTATCTGACTAGATTCACAGACTTTTATAAAATGTACCCTTTCTGTTCATAGGTCAAATCCAGCTAATAAGTGAAGAGGAATTTGATCCTTTGTTTAAGTTTTTTTATATGAATTTTAGTCAAGTCTTTCTTAGAAAGAGAAGGAATACAACTGGACATTACAGAAAAGTAGGGTGGGGTGATGGTATTGACTGAGGAGAAGCTGAAGTTCCTTCTACGCTGTGACTCAGGAACACTTTATTCCTAGAGCTTAAAACAGGAAATTCCTTGTGTTTTTTTCAAATCTGGAACTATTCTTCTGCATTGCAGAGATGAAGAGACAGTCTCTAAATGTCTTGTGGAGCCTCCCTGAAGAAATAAGGAATAAGATATCCCTATTCATCTGTGGACTGAGTGATAGAGACTGATATCCTCATAAGGTGGCTGCAGTGTAAGCAGAGACTTTTGAGGGCTGCTTAAGAGGTGTCTTGCTCCTGTCCTGGGTCAGTATGCTGACCTCTTACTTGGTGTGGCCTGCTGCATGATGCCCAGTCCCGGTCCCTTCCTTGGGGGCTGTACCTATACCAGTGTAATGCATGCACAACAATCCAGGAGTGCATGGTAATACACTGGGGCCTTACCCCAGGTTGTTAAGAGTCCAATTTTCCTTTGAGCAACTGGGAGCAACTGGGATGAGGGAAAGGGAAAAAGAAAGAAAGAAGGAAGGGAAAATATATATGGATATACAAGGATATCTGGGATAATTGCACTGTTGATGTCTGTTGGTTTATGGAAAGGAACAGTTAGTGCTTAAATTTTTCTTTTTTTGACCAATTTTGCATGATTATATCTGGTAACCTGAGCAACTACTTTGAAGATGATGATACGCAATATAATAACCATTACTGAATCACTACTATCAATTAGTGAAACTCTGTATCATTTCTATTTTTTCTTCTTTTTAATTGTTTGATCAATCTTGTTTTCTTACATCTAATGATGTTAGCAACTTTGTTGAAGATAATATGTAATATAACAATTGTTAATTTCCTATCACTTTGTTTTGAAATTCTGTATAGTTTTTATTGGTTTTGCGTTGTTTTGTTTTTGTCTTGGTTGTTACTGTTTTTTTTTTTTCTTTAAAATAAAGAGTCCAGGTTTGTATCAGTTTTTTGGCAATGTGACAAATACATGAGATAAATTAAATGAAAAGGCAGAGAGTTTTGTTTTGGAGCCACTGTTTCAGGGGACTTGGTCCATGGTTGGTGGGTTGGTTGACTCCATTATTTTTGGGGCTGTGATGAAGCAGAACATCATGGTGGGAAGTGCATGGTACAGTAAAGCTGTTCACCTCCTGGAAGCTTGTAAGAAATGGAATAAAAAAAGACCAAGAGCCCCGTATCACCCTCAAGGCTCAGTGACTCAATTTACTTCTGGTAGGCCCCACCTTTGAAAGGTTCTACTTCTTCCCAAAAGTGCCACGGGCCTATCACCAAGCCTTTGGTATATAGACCTTTGGGAAATATTTATGATCTCAACTATCACAAAAGTCATACTGCTGAGTTTCTGTTCTGAATGCTTCGCAGAGCTGATCCTTTAATGATTCTATTTCCGAAGTAATTATATTCAGGGAGTGATTGCGACTGCAGTGGTTGTTTACTGACCTGTCTAAAGGAAAAAGTTGACATAAGCTAGGACAAAAGAAGCTAACAATATAGACAGAAATAATAATGCCATCCTGGGACAGTCTTAGGTAAATCGTGTTGGGCAGCACAGAGCCTAGCACGTGCACATTCTCAAGTATTTCTTTAATGAAAGAATGGCATCAGAGCATTGAAATTTAGAAGAATTTCAGTTTTTCTTTAGCTTTTTTTTAAACCCTGTAGATCTTTATAACATTCCCGCATTCCTCCTTTGATACAACTTTTGCTACTGAAAAGTTTTAACCCCAAGTTATTTTATTGTATATTTTTTCAGGAATTCTCTTGACTTCTTGCTATATAACAGATTTATTTTTAAATACTTCAGAAAGACCCAATGGGTTTTGCAACTGAGGTCATATATTTGCATGATGGTATAGTCTCAGTAGTAGGATAGTTACTGCTCAAGGTTTTTCAGCTACTGAATGTTAAAAGAAAAAGATACATAAGCAGCCCAACACCAAGAAACAGCAACCAAAAAGTAAGATTTTTAAGTTCATTGATGTTTCAGTTTTCCACGGCAAGTCAAACATCATTCATATTTAAATGTTAGATGTTCAATGCCCTTTTTTTTTTTTTTTTTTTTGGTACCAGAAATGAAACTCAGGACCTTGCGCTTGCCAGACAGGTGCTTGTGCCACTGAGCTATATCCCTGGCTCCTCAATGTCATTTGTAAAAATTATTTTATACTTGCTATACAGCACCCTTTATATATGCTTTTACATGAAAACACTATAAATGTCCTCTTTGTTATAGACTTTATTACATTACTTTCTTATTGTACTTAAATATTCATGAAGAAATATTGAAGTATTTCAATTTGTTGGAAAATTGTGTGAATTGATGTACCTTTGTGTTGGTTAATACTAGCTGCTATGAGACTCCCTGAAATCTCTGTGTCTATATAAAATGAGGATTTATTTCTTGTTTAAAGTCTAATGTAAGTGTACATGTTCAGGTGATTTTCCTTTCATTAATAACTTAAGAACTTATTCTTGTTCATCTTATAGTTTTATGATCTTCAATAGATGAGTTGAGGGGGCTCCCAAGGTCATTCTTTGGACTTTTGCTATTGTAGCCAGTCAAAAGGTATACAGAGGGAGGAGGAAACTAGCTGTGAAATAATGTGCTTGCTAGGTCTGGATAGGACAAACATCACTTACGTCCACATTTAAGAAGCTGGAATCCACTTATATGGCACATCTAAAGGCAAAAGAGGCTGAGAAAGATGGCTTGCTACACATCCAAAAGGGTTTGATGACTACTAGCAATCCCTGTCATACATTCTAAAGAGTGTTTTGATCTTCAAGAATTTTAGGACATTTAAAAAGATTAATCATTTCTTAACTTTTCCTAAATGTTTTTCTGTATAGGTCATACCCATCAATTTAATGTTAAGGTTACTTGCTGCATGCAAAACAGGATAGTTATCAAACTAAATAGACAGAAAATCTCTAGAAGACTCATTGATTTTGAGAGATTTCCTTTTATCTATTGATTCTAAAATATTTACTTTTTCATGTTCCCAGGTCAGTGTAAAAGGAAGTGGAACAAAATTTGCTTTATTCTGTATTCTGTTTATCAGAAACTAACTGAAACTCTAGGATCTGGGGACTTAGATATCTAGAAGTCTTTTTACAGACTTACAGAAATGCTTCATAAGTGAAGCATTTGCCAGTAAAAAATGACCATTACAGAATTTAATATTTATAACATCTCAAGGGGTGTTAACTATGGGAAGTTTATAAATTATAACTTCAGATTCTCCAAAGGTGAGAGATTTCATTTTTAGTTTCCTTATATAGGTTCCAAATTGACTGCCTGACTAATATGGATAGTGTTATCATAAAATAAATTATCCACAGTTGAATCATGCATATGTTCTTTCACACAAGTGAAATAAGGTGCAGTATTTTCTCTTAAGAAGCCTACATCTGTGGGTGAGAAAAATGATTATTAGGTACAAAGCAGGGGGGCAATTCTTCCTATGGAGGAGTAGACGGAGATTGACTAAAACATAGAGATGACTGAGTTTTGAAAAATGATTATAGACTTTGTCTATAAGGAGAAAAGGAAGAACTTTTCTTGTAGAGATAAACAGCATATGTAGAAACCTGCATTGGTGAAAAAGAATGGTGTATTTACTGAATGTGACTAACTACATTTAACTAGAGAATAGACATGTGTGGCTGTTTATAGTCCATAGTGTGCCTCAGCATTATGCTGTAGTACTCAACAAAGGTTGTGACTAGGGTGGGTGAGAATGCCTTCAATTTTCATTAAATGAAAAATAATGAGAAATGAGTGAAGAGCTCTGGAGATGAGTAGGTAAGACTTTGGAAAGATATGAATTGAATTGAAATATTTGAAGGATGTGTAATAAAGGGTATAAATTTAGTTTGCATGGTCCAGTGGAAACAAAAGGTGGAAGACTTCTGAATTTATAGTATTTCAATGATGGCATGATTCACCTCAGGGTGGTCAACTAGACACCAGATAATTCTTTGTTAGATTGTTATGGAAAGGGCATTATATACTGATTTAAAGACTTTTAATTGGATTATATAGGTTTGAATCTGGGATTCCCCACTTAATATAGGTGTGACCACTGGCAAGTTATTTAAACTTTCCATGTCTGTAAACAAAACTAGTAACCAAGCTGTTTACAAAGTATTAATGAAGGTTACCTGCGGTAACCTATGTAAAGTGTTTAGCATATTTCCTGGCATATGCTAAAGTTCCTATCAATGTTAATTTTTATCATTAGCATCATTATCAAATGTTAGATATATCATCTTCACTCATGTTTCATAATTTATGTCCTATAATGGACAATACTGTCATAGATCAAGGGTTGACATAAATTTTTTTCTCATGAGACAAATAGCAAGTCTTTTAGGTTTTGTGGAAATTAAGTTTTACATACAGTGTTGCACAGTCTTATTTGTTTTTGTTTGTATATTTATAACACTTACAGAAATGGAAAGATCATTCTTAGCTCATAGGCCATGTGAAAACAGGCTGTGAACCAGACTTGTCTATGGGCTACTGTTTACTGACCTCTGATATATGGAAATAAAGAAACTGACCAAATGAATCACAGCATAGAATAAAGAGTAAACATCTGTGTTCATTAAGAAGGTAATATGGGAAGCAAATGTTTGTGACATACACATATGTGTGGGGCATTTCAGGTCCAGACTTGGAGGAGAAAAGGAATGCTTGCATGTTGCAGCCACTTAGAAGAGGAAAGTAGGATCGCAAAAATGCCTATTATAGCATCAGATATAAATGTTATGTAAGAGCCCCAGAATAGCATGATGGCTGTAAACATGTCAGATATAAAAGCCAAGAGCCTAATTACAGTTCCTCATCTAGTCTAATCCCGTTTCTATTAGCAACAAAGCGGACAGCATCTGGGTTTGCTCTCCCACCAGTCTGATTTTTCTAGTTTTTCCTCTCTTTAGCAGTTGCTACCACTGTAGGTAACTGTAGGGGAAGGGATTTCCAAAGACATCTCTTGGTTGTTTTAGGCCAGGCCTCCTGAGGTAAAGGGACAGTTCCGTGATGAATATTTTATAAGTCAAGATTTGGTCATAGCTTTGGAAATCCTATAATTAATCTTTAGTTCATTCAAAAGAGATTACCATCTGAAAATAGATCCAGGCTAACCTAGCTCTATAAAGTGTGATTGGCTCCAGAATAAGGGCTTGATTACCGTAAGTATTTTCTTCTTTTTTCTCCCAACTTATATTACTCTCACCCAGTAAACCTGCATGTAAATGCTTAGTGAACAAAGAATCAAGACAAAGGGAGGTACATGTCCTCAAAGAATCTATACCCCAAGCCAAGGTGGTCTAAGGGATTGCCTTTCTTTGCTGCAGGAATATTGGTATCAAGAGCCAGGAATTAATGCACCTTTCTTCCTAGATAGTGCTGAATTAAGACTTACAAATGTTTACTCCCTAATTCCCTTTTATATCTATCACCAAAGCAACTTTTCCTCAATACAGTTGGATAGTTTATAGCTTTCCAAAATGATTGTGAGGGACAGAGAGTAAATGTCTAACAGTAAAATTATCTACTATAGAAAATACTATAGTGACAGCAATGGTCTTTTGTATATGTAAGGATTACATGGTAAATAAACCGCATAAGGTCTCAGTGAGACTATATCATATAAAATGATTAAATAAATGGTGTCATTATCATCATCATCATCATTACTTATACAGTAAAGTGAGATAATTTTATTATTAGCCTGAGTCTTACAAGAAAATGAATAGCATTCCCAGAGGTTTAATTGAAGATGACTTATTGGAGGGATTGTTTACAGACATGTGGTCATGGCTAAGGGAAACCACAGGAAGCTGGAAGCCATTACTGCCCTAGCCCTGGGAGGCAAGGGGGTGGTTGACTAGCGGTTGAGAGGACTTCAGCCATAGAAGAAGGGCTGACTAGTAGAAGTAATGGCCTTAATGAGAAGAACACAGCCACTGGCAAAACCTTGGCTCAGTGGGAAGAAGCTGGCGGAATAAGTACTCTGACCTTTCTCTTCTATTATGTGGTTCTTTGCTAGCGTCTCTCATTAGCTGGTACCAAGCAGAAGGCAAAAGGCAAAGGTTCTAGTGATTTTATCTGTAAAAGTCAGAATCCAGGGGGACAGGGACGAGCAAGGTGAAGAACAGATGTGAAGAGAAAAACAGCAGTCCTAAGCACATTTTATGGGTCAGTAAAGTATTCTTTAAAATCTCTTTTCTTTAAAGTTAAAGTCTGGTTTTCCAAAAAGAGTTATTGCTTTTTATTCCTTGTTTTATTTTTATAAGAATACATACACTATGAAAAATCATTATAAGTTTAAATGCCAATGATTTCTTTATTCAATTAAAAACAAATGAAATTATGCCTCAATAAGACCAGATTACATAACACATATATAAGAGATTGGATCAGTGCTCTTAGTAGAGAATCCATTTTTGCAGGTTTGAAATAGGATCTGTGATGTAGTATAACTAGAAAACACCTCTTCTTTGTTGGCTTTGGAAATTATTTTATATTGCGGGAGTGATTCAATGATCTCGTGAAATTGAGTAAAAGGATCATTGTGGTTCAGAAAAAAATTACCTCATCATGAGTTTGGTCCATCTCTGCCAGTCAGCCAAAGTCTGCTAAAAGATACTTGAAAAAGTACTTCTATATAAAGTAATCCTTTTCATAATTAAATTCCATACTAACTAAAAGAGGACTTTTTACATGCTTAGAATCTGGGCGGCATTGAGTTCTTTTTCTGACTCCCTTTTTATTTTTTCATGCTCTAAGCCTGTCAAATCATGTTATTTTTTTATGTAGCTCTAAGAAGCTTTGTTTAATTATTTGTCCCAAGTCTTTCTTTTATTTCTTAGATCTTTGTTTTATGTACTTTAAATTTCTCCTCTAGTTTTCTTCTCTTCATTTTTGGTAGGGTCATTCTGCCAGATCCTAGGCACAGGCGTTCATTTACCCATTTAATGAATGTAGAGCATATGCTTTGTGCCCTGGAGACAGGGCAACCTCTTCTTTCCTTGTATTGTGTGGCTGGCCTACTGGTCTTTATCTCCAATGGTCTTTTTAGTTCCCATCTTGCTCATCTCCTACATTATTCCAGGGTAAGGCCAAGTGACATGAAGGCAAGGTTAACATACTGTCAACCAGGATCTTTTATGTCATAGGTAGCAGCTTGTTTCCCACATTCATGCCTTTCATTGGCATAAATTTACTTAATAGTAATATTTAGAGCTGGGGAGTTTTCAACCATTTAGGTACATCTAAAATGATCAATTATTGTCCAGCATGTGACCACCTTCCCACTCACAGTTCTTAACATGTAGAAGAACCCATTGATCTGGCAGCAAAAAGCAATTCCAAATATAATATAGTTAATTTCAAAGCATAGAGTTGGGAGCTAGGTTCATTTGCTACGTATATTTCTTTAACTTTCTCAGTTGTTTATCTCCATTGCTCATACTTGAGTCTGGAATTGTATCAGTTAGGGTTTGCTAGTGGAACTAAGGTCATATATATATATTTACTAGGTAGGCTTACAATGGCTTATGATGGTCTCCTGTGGAATCACGGGTGGAAGAATCCAAAGCGGTTATCTGTGCATAGGAAAGCTGGAGGAGCCAGTCAAAGGTGGAAGGCCTGGAGCTCACTGAGAGTTCAGCGAGAATCTATGGGGTGGGGTGGGGCGAGTTTGTGTGGGAAGGCTGAAGGTTCTACGTTGGAAAGCTGAGGAGTGCACTGGAAGCCCGAAGGAACTGGAAACAAATGTCCAAAGACAGTGGCAAAGATCGGAACTCCTCCAAAGAAGGAAAAGGTAGACTTCCTTCTTCTCCTTTTAATTCTACCCAGGGCAAAATCCTATTGGTTGGTGCCACCAACACCCAGAGTGGATTTCCTTCCTCTGTGGTGTACCTGTCAATCACCCAAAGACCCACCCACACCAACCTGCTAGATGGTTCTTATTCAAGTACAGTTGACCTATCACAATCAGCCCTCACAAGAACTTTGTAGAATGTAAGTTTCATGAGACAGAGGCCTTGTTTTTATTTTTTCCATAGTCACTGTACATACATAGAACAGTGAGAGACACATAGAAAGTGCTCATTAAATGTTTGTGAAATAAATTTATCATGAATGATGATGGCAAAGCAGAGACCTAGAAAAGATGCTGGATCCAAAAAAGAGGAAGTAAATTCATATTTAATGGACTTCTTCTGCATGCCAGGTATCACCCTGTATATACAGTCTTACCAAATCAAATTCAGGGGTTAGGTTCAATGTTGACTTTATGGGGAAATTTGAATTAATTCTTGTCCATTTGGTTTGCGACCAGAATTGTGGAATTGTTTTTGAACTGAGGTACCACTGTAAGTTTTTCATATTATAATGTTATGAGATGAGTATTATTTCATGTGAGGAAATTGAACCTCACTGAAGTTAAAAAATTTGCCCAAAGTCACATAGCAAGTTGGTGGCCCATGGGACTCAAACCCATGGCTTTCTGATTCTAATGTCTTATCTTACCCTTCATAAATTTCTTACCTATGCTTCATCATGAAAATAGAAAAATTAGTCCATGGAAATAATTAGATATGTACCAAAGGCTGTATGACATTAGAAGTATTTTTTATTTTCATTTCATATCATAAAAGATATAAATCCAAAGTCTATTTGAAATCCTCTTGATAACTATTTTATAACAGCTCTGAGCATGATTTCCTGGAAGGCTTGTATTTGTGCTGGTGTCTACAGTTTCACTGAAGACAATTTGTACTCTTTAAATGTCACGGGCTATTGTAAAGAGAACTGAGGTAGCCTTAATCTTCAGTCACTACCTTATTCCAGCATAAGGCCAAGTGACATGAAGGCAAGGTTAACACACTGTCAATCAGGGTCTTTTATGTCATAGGTAGCAGCTTGTTTTCCACAAAACATTATCACTGAGAACATTGACTGATGTTAATTTGAAGTTTTTTGGTTTTGATTTATTCAGTTCATAAATTTATTTCATTTTTAGTTGCCTAAGAACTAGAAGCATAAATAGTCCATACCTAGTTTTGTGTTTACATTCTTTGATGATTCTATAATAAAACGTTTTTGCAACATGAAACTTTTCTCTATTTCAATGTTTTTTCTTTTAAAATAAATATAGTCTTTACTCAAGTTTGAGAAGTAGTTGCTTGTTTTTTAGTATATATGTTTTGTTTTAGTACATATGTTTTTTTAGCACAGTGTAGTTGCTTGCTTTTTAGTATATATTCCTCACTGGATTGGAAGCTTCTTAAAATCAGAAACTATAATGTATTCATTTTGTGACACTTCACTTCACTTCCTAATCCCTTGTACATTCACGGTCAATGAATTGTTCCACAATATTTGCTGAGTCCCTGCACTCAGAACTATTTTGGACCCTGGTAATAAAGTCGTCAATGTTCCTGCCTAGGTCACTGACCTTATGGAGTTTACATTTTTATAGTGGGAGGACAGGTAATAAATAAAAAATGTATGCAAATAAAGTACATATTGAATAAATGCTAAGTGGAAATAAATAATCAAATTATTTTAATCTTCAGCTTTCTGTTGATGTTGCTGTTGTTAAGGCCAGGAATGACCTCATGTTGCTACATCCATTAACTGCTTTGCTGTCCTTATCTGTTTTACTTAATAGCTGTTTTGTACAGTAACTTTTAAAAAAAGTATTGAGTTGCATTAAATAACATTCTTGGACTTTGAGCCACTCTCTGCTGTTCACTTCCTTAGACCTTGGGTTTATCCAAGTAACTTGGTTTTGTAGTTTGACTAATTTAATTCCAAAATTTATGTCAGTCTCTTTGTGGAGACTGAAAACACCTTGATAATTGAAGGGACACATTTCACTTCTTTGCTTTCCCAGTGTATTCCATAATAATGAACAGTAGCATTTGATTGGCCTCTGTCCTCTGGTTTGCCATAGTTTTTAAGTGGTGTTCCCTGAAATGCAGGCTGCTTAAATTTGACCTCGTGGGTAAAAGGGCCGGGCACTTGGTTCTTCTGTTTTTTTTTTTTTTTTTTTTTTTTTACAACAGAGTAGTTTTATTTGTTTTTGCCTAAGATTTTGTTTTACAAAAGGGTCTGATTCTGAAACTTCAGAAAAGTTGTTTTTGAAAACCATGAGTATATTAGTTTGTGTTTAATTTTATTAGGTCTAAAACCTGATCAGTATATATTTGAAGGGCATTCTTACTTTTATCTGGTCAAGAAGAGACCATTAGTTTCATGGTTTTTTGGCCAAAAGTAAGTAAAAATGATCAAAACTTTACAGTGAGAAGGCCTTGGATTTTATGCTGTGAAATTATCCAGTTTTTCAGATAAGAATACTTGGTTCAGGGTGGTGATTTGGTCTTTGTAAGGCCAGGCAGTGGGAACTAGTGTTCAGATGTATGAATCTTTTTACTAACCTATGCTACACATTTAAATACTAAATTTCTGATTTTACTATCAACGGATATTTGGAAGTTCTAGATCCTAAGAGACATGTATAGAACACATGGTTATGCTGCATTGTGACTTTTGTTTCAAGCTGGGCAACATGGTTTAAGTAGAGAGCTAGAAGGAGGGGCACACATGCGTGTATGTATTTACCTACAGATCACACTTAAAAGCATTTATTTACTGGATTTCATACACTAAGATATTTACATATTTATCTCTATATTATAACTTCTTCTCCCTCTACTATTGTTATCACTGTTTTCTATGGCCATAATTAATAAAGACTGATCATGAAACTTCACAGTAAGATGTCAGAGATGTGATTAAGATAAATCTGGGTGGGTAAAAATTTACATAGCTCTTTGCCACGCTACTCCAATACCAACCCTGAACATTTGCTTTAAGTCCAGAGTTCTACCTTCTGTGCATTCAGTTTTGAGTAATAGGGGTTTGTGTACAAATCCAGGTGGAAGTAAAGAAGGCAGGGATCTCAAATACTGTGCGCAATCTGCCAGAAACGCCATTATACACATAAAACAAGCTCCAGGTCAAAACAGGAAGAACAGGCTGTAGGATCAGATAAACCCGGGCTATAATTGTGGTTCCATCACTTACTAGAGAAATTGCTTTGTGTAATTAACTCTGCCACAGTTTCTCATCTGTAAAATGGAGATCACAATAGAATCCATTGTATAGGTAGTTGTAAGATTTAGGTGGAATAATGCATGTAAATTTCTTATTGTGTCTGTCACGTACTGAGGCTCAGTAAATACAAGCCTTCAGTGTGACTGTTCTCTCTTGTTATTGTGCAGGTGCTGTTATTAGCAGCTAGGTTATTCTACTAGACTTACCAATACTTATCTCTACCTCTCAACTAAATATGCTAGTCTCTGTTTCAACTTCTTTTCTTCCTATTATCAGTTAACTGACTTTCTGCTTTGTTTTATTTAAATTTCTCATTTGAGCAGAGCTGGGTTTTTTGACCTATCACCACCTTTGTAAAACAGACAATTTCACAGTCTGTTGGCACATCTAGAGATTGACAAATTTTAGGGCAGGTGCTCAGCAGTCACCAGGCAAGCTGATATAACTTGGTTTTAGGAAATCTTTCAGAAAGGTCTGTAGCTATGGCAAATATTCTGGTGCTTTCTAAAGGAGAGTGGCATAGACTGTACCTACCAATTGTAATACATTAATTTAAAAAAATAAATAGTTAAATGAGTCAAATATATGTTGTTTGCTTAGGTAATAATGTGTTGGTGAACTTGAACTGTGGAAAATAAAAGAAGCTTGGGGGAAAAAAAAAAAAACCAGACCAAACAAAGGACACTCAGGGCAAAACCTGCATCTATGATATATGAGTATAATCTGTCCAAGTTTCTGACAAAGAGCAGTTACCTACAGAGAAACAATGTGGAGTCAGCCTTTCAGAATCTTATTGACTCGAACCTCCTGTGAATCACAGGTAGTTGTGCCTGGGCAGACTTCCTCACATGACAACCTGACCTCATGCGCTCTCAAGATCATTTTGTGCCGAGTGCTGTCTCTGTACCATTTGTACTACTTTTTAAGGCTAAAAGTAGAAAAGGAAATAGTAACAGTGGGAGAATAGCCTGTTTTTAGTGTTTGTTTTCTGAGTCAATTTTATGATAGGGAGGGATGGGTGTATTTTGTATTATTCCAAGCTAGGTCCTAAAGCTCCAACTGGAAAAACTGTGGCAGCTGCTAGTTGTTATGCAGTTTTTAGGGATAAGGTTCTGATGTGTTTGGCATCTGCCTATGTATAGTGACTGCTGGAGGTTTTTTTTTAATGCTTCAAGGAGCAGAATGAGCTATGCTTGGTTTGGGAACCATGAGATTGAAGTAATGGTTCGGTCACTGCTAGCTTTATGCTCTTGGACAAGTCACTTCAGCTCACCACACGTTTTTCTTCTGAACAGTGAAGAGATCGAAAGGATTCCTTTTTCAGTTCTAACACTGCACAACTCAGACCAACAGACTCTTTCTCATTTTTATATTATCCTGCCAATTATTTCATGGGTCTTGTGCATACTAGACAATCACTGTACCCCTGAGCTAAACCTTTAGTCTGATGCACTCAATGTTTCTTTCGAGATCATGCCAGGTGATTTGTGACTCTGTCTTTTGTATCATATAAGTACTCTTTGTCCATCCATGTCCATCCATCCCATATCCATCCATCCATCCGTCCATCCATCCATGCATCCAATCATCTACTGATTTCTAATTTTACATTTATTGAATGTGTACCATCTTTTGCCAATGATAATACAAAATGTATTGACACAATCTCTGATGTCAAGGCTTTAAAAATCTCCTGCCTGTCCCTCAGCTGCACGTTATGCCGCTCTCTCTTGCTTTATTGAAGTATTTAGTGTCCTTGTTGTGCTTTTTCCTTCCGTGTGGTTTTGTACATTCTCCATCGCTTATACCTGCCTGTCTTTAAACTCCCATGTCTGAAGAAAAGTATTTATCTTTAAGTGTCATTGAAAGTTCTCCCTTTTTAGGGAAACAAAATTTATAGGATAGCATTTCTATTATTTATTGTTATTGTCTCCTATTTACCTGATATTTAATGACACTATAGTAATAATATGATTAAGCCACTGAGTAAATTTATAACATGTCCAGAAAGAAAATTTGACTTGTAGACATTATCAGCACACTTCAGAATGCTGCAAAATCTTTGCTTTCCTTTCCCATCTATTTGTTTGTACAGAATCCCCCTCTGATGGGCATAGTCTCTCTCTCTCTTGCATATTCCTATCTCTTTCTCCTTTTAGCCCTCATTTGCTCTGGCTTCTCCTTTACTGAATCCATTTACTGTATCCCTGAGGAGCTGGAGGGACAGTAGCATGTTTTCAGTTCTATACAACTTTGGAGGTTAGCTTAGACCCTTTAAGTGCTTTAAAGCAAAAAGTCTACAACAGAAAAAACACCAAATCTTTCTTTACCTAATCTATTTTAATGTCAGTGTGTTACTGTGGTAGTTAAGATTTTGAGTTTTTGTTTCCATTTATCTTCTCAGAAAGGGAATTGGAGGTAAAGGTAGGGAGATTTGTCCCATATTGGTAAGTGTCCATTTTATTTTTTCTTCTGCGGCATGGATGGTTTTTACTAGAAGCAGATATCAGTCTGTCCTATGCACTGTTGTGTCTTAGACCAGGTACTTAATACATGTTTAAGAAATATTTGTTGAAGAAATCATGAATAAATAAAAGACAAAGATAGACTAACAAACTATCTCCATATGATATGAAATATTCTACAGCATAGGTATACTATATCTACTGTTGGATATATGACGTAAAATATATATATTATGGTTTTTCAAATTCTAAAATATTGTGTATAGCTATGTTGGCAAGGTACCAGTGGGCTCTATATAGCAATAATTCTCAAAGTATGGTACATAGACCTACAACATTAGCAATGCATGGGAATTTATTAGAAATGTGGTATGGCCTGGTATTTTTTAAAATAAATTTTAGATGTTTTTGGTGCAGGGTAAAATTTGATGATCACTATTTATGAGGACTAAAAACTGGAAAGTGGCTTGGCCTTTAACTTTTTCAACCTTGCACATAAGGAGATAAAGCAAATATAACAGTGACATAGGAACACAAGAATAATAAGATAAACACAAAGTACCCAAGCGACGAAGAGTAGGACAAATCAATGAGTTTTGGTGAAACAGGCTTTTGGGAGAAAGAACCTTTGAGCTGGAACCGCTGAGTCATGGTCCATAAAACATTTTAGATGAAAAGAAAACCAAAATAAGCGAACAAAATCCCTTTAAGCTCAAAGCAAAACAAAGAAAAATCTGACAATTACTCTAGACAAAAATACAGTTTGTATCAGTTAAGAGCACAGCCTTTAGAACTTAATATACCTGGCTCCTACCCTGGCTTCAACAGCATGGACCAAGGAAATTAGTCCAGTTTCTTAACCTTTTACTTCTGAGTTTGTTTCTATAAAAGAGGTAAAAGTACCCATGTCAAAGAATTGTTGAGAACTGGAAATGAGATGCTGTAAAGACACATGCTTAACTTGCCTTAGTAAAGGCTTTGATATATGGCCTAAGTCATTAACACAAAAATAAATTACCGACTACCACTACCCTTATTTACTTACTTGGTCAGTCTTCCTGTATGTTACCATTCTCACATTGCTGCTGCCAGCTTGGCATAGATCTCTTCCTCATCAAATTCAGGTTCTTACAACCCACACTAGGCCGCCTGTTTGCATAGAAGACTTTCCAGGCCTGCTTAGTTATGACAAAGCACTTCAGGCCCTTCTCGCCTCTTCAGACTGCTCAGCCTCGATCCCATGCACAAACACTATCTAACTTGTTTGACTCTTAGCCTGTCTTGGTTCCCTCAGCCCACACGCTCTTAGCTCTGCTATGGGCCACTTCCACGTGCAAATGCCCCCTCCCTTGGTTTGGACTCTGAAGGTCTGCTCTGAGCCACTGTGGCTCTTTCCTCCAACCTTTTCCACCACCAGAGAGATTTTATACTGCCTCGGCTAAAAGCTTTGGGAATGAATTGTTCAGGAAGGAGGGGAAAGAAGAAGATAATGAGAGAATAGGAAGACAAGGAGCTCGCGAGAGTTTCAATAAAGCGAGAGGAAACATCGCCGTTTTCTGAAAATTGTCAGTGGAACTACCAGCACGAAGTTGTCTTGTCAGAAAGTTGGCAGAACGGCCCTTCAGTTTGACTATAGAGTCTGATGCGGCTTTCTTTTTTTTGGTGGTACCAGGGGTTGAACTCAGGACCTTGTGCTTGCCAGGCAGGCGCTCATTCCACTGAGCTACATCCCCAGCCCTGGCGCAGCTTTTTTGCTGTTTCAAGATTATGGTATCACATTAGGCAGTCTAAGAACGAAAAGGCTTCCTGACACGATTGCAGGCTCGCTCTCCACTCTCTTTAGAACAAAAAGCAGTATACTTCATTTAACCAATGTAAAAGCGAACTGATGATATGCCTAAATATATAGGGTAGCATATTTTCTATGCTGTGTTTTATATTTAAGCATAAAATTTGTCCTTTGGTTAGGATAAGAGAAAGACGTAATAAATATAATGGCTCTAGATTTTTTCCTATAATTTTATTTAAGTAATATGCTTTAATTCAATTACCTAGCATATATATGTAAAACATGCTATATTTTGTATAATAGAATTTATATGCTTATGCCTGTACTATAATGCATATTATAGTTAACTATATAAATTAATATACTTTTATACTATAATAAACTTTTATTAATACCATAATAAATTAATTATTATTATTTACTATTTATTATTAATAGTATAATAAATTTTATTATTACATTATTAGTAAAAGTATATTTATATACTATAAATTATATCATAATTATGATAAAATTATATCAGGCATTTTATGGAAGTATATTTTGAATTATCTATATAATCTAAAATTGAACCTTTAGATAATTTGAAGCTGATACTGTATTTATAAACAACATTCTTTTTGAGATTGGCCATCAGCTGTCATTTATTGGGCCAATGCCAAGTGAAACAACTGCAGACTGCTGTTTAAATCAATCTTCTTGTCGTAGTAGAATGTGACACTTTTCTCAAGTGGCAGTTGACATCAGGTGTTTTACTCTGTCAAAGAAACCCCCTTCATATCTAGTACACTAAGAATGGACCGAGCTTCTGCCATTTGTGAGTACAGGTCAATACACTCTTATGATTCAGAACTGTTTGTTCTAAATTTTTTAAAAAGAAAGCAAATAAAAATAAAATGAAAGCGAAAACAAAGCAGTCTTGCCATTTTAGCAAATTGTAATGCGTCCCTCTGTGCTAGATTTGAGGGAATCACACGGGCCTGCTTACATGTCAGAAACAGAACTTCATTTTTCTACTTAACACGTGTTCTTATAGATGATGGCTCCCTGCAGGCTGAATGCTATTCTGGGCTCATTTGAGCTGGTTTATTGTATTGATCATGAATTAAGTAAATTTATACCCATGTGCCCAATGGTAAAGCTTCTCCTGAAGTCTGGTTTCTTATTTCATGCATATCACTGATACAAAACTCCTGACACCTGGAACTTGAGGGAAGGTGAATTCGGTTGATTGTTTCAGTTCGTGGTTAGCTGGCTCCAATGGCGGGGCAGCATGGGGGAAGCGTGTGGGTGGACAATGCTGGTCAGTCCACGTGGGCCGGACACTAGAACAGGGGATAGCGCCAGAGAGGAAAGAGCCCGGAACCGGTGATGCACCAAGGCCAACACTTCATAGCGTGTTCAGATACCACAGTGTGCTTTCTTACTTTGCTAGGTAGCTCTTAAGCCAATTAGGTGGAAAATCCAGTTTAAGTGTTACAATACCTATGCTTTTCTGCTGCTTATTTTTTGCTAAAGAAATAGTTCCCTCAGCAAAAAAATCTACAAAATTGTTATTATTTTAAAGAGAAAGAATGATAATAAAACAGTTTCAAAGTATGTTACTCAGATAGTTAACAATAATTAATACATTGCATATTGTCTTCATACAGTTATTCAGAGTATAAGTTATAGGCCTGAAATTTTGTCCAAACAATATTAGCACAAACCTTTTCAATGAACTAAGAGGAAATAGCTGTACGACTACCATAACGATCATATGTATAAATATATATTTTTCTTTTTCCCTTCCTTCCTTTCCCCTTTCCCCCATTGCTGTTGTCTATTCTGTTGAACAGTTTCTTTCCAATTGACAATATCTATTGCACATTTTGGACCTTATTTACTCATTCAGTTTCTCACACTAATGAGACAATTTATTGTTTATACGTATGGATCTGATTTATTTCAGTTGTAAATATGGTCTCAACTTGCATCCAATTACCTATAAAAATCTCCAGGTTATTTTTCTTGATGGCTGCATAGTACTTCATTGTATAAAAAGATTGTATCTTTTTTATCCATTCCTTGATTGATAGACATTAGGGTTGTTTGCGAGATTTATCTATTACAACTGTGCTTCTATAAACATGGGTGCACATGTATCAATGTGATATGATGCTTTTAATTCTTCTCGGAAGATACCAGAAGGGGAGTAGCTGGGTTGAATGACACCTCTAAAACTGTGTTCATTGTGTGTCTAAAGCAAGTATGTCTAAAACCAATAAAGTCATCTGTAGCAAACTCTTTTTAATAGTTGTCTCCAAGCATAACTATATGGCTACCTCTCTATAGGATATGTTTGCTTCCCTTGTTAGCTCCCTCAGCAAAAAAACTTACAATATTATTATTATTACTATTATTATGTATTTATTTTGAAAAGAAAAAAACATATTTGCTTCCCTTGATACTTAACAGATAGGATGATCTGGTCTCAGGAGTCCAAATGCTCACTTTGATTGAAATTTTGATGACAGAGAGAGAAATGAAATACTGAAGTTAAGCAATGTACAGTTGATAGTAAGATCATTCTTGCTAACAGGTCGCAAAATTTTTGAAAGAGTTCCAGAAGCTTCCATTTTTCTTTCATCTGATGATCTGAAGAATTTCCTAAGTGATAGTATAGTTATGCATTTCACAATGAAATATGCTTGTTTTATTGTCAATAGCATTCACTGAACCCTTAGAAATCTATTATGTATGTTACTGTAGCATGTTATAGCAAAGATTGTGAACTATATTGTCAAATGTAAATTCCAATACTAGCCTTGTTATTATGTAACCTGGTAGCCTTTAGGAAGTTTTCATTTCTCCATTTCTAAAATAGATGTAATAATGTATGCTTCATAAGATCATTGAAAATATTAAATGAAATAAGGTGATGTTTTAAAAGTTTGACTATCTAGCATATGGTGGGTGTTATGGTTGATACATTGTGTCAACTTGGGGAGTCTAGAGGTTTAACTAAATAACTCAGCAGTTGTAGATCTTGGGGTAAACAAGATATGCCCTTACCCTTGTGGGATGTTGTTTATGTTAATTTGGGAAGCTTTAAAGGTTAACTGTGTGACTCAGCCGGAAGCCAGGTGTTTATTTGTATTCATTCTAAACCTGTGCAAGAGGAAGGCATACGGAGGGTGTAGAGAACACCCCCCCCCCCGAGCTGGGAGACTAAAAGAGAAGGACCGGGTTCGAGTTCTTCGGAGCAGCTCCAGTCTTCACCTTCAGCCTGGTCGTCTCCTGGCTTCCGGTGCAGACTCTTTGGCTTCCGCCTGGGACTTCATCATAGACTCATCAGCATTTCGTCGCAGACTCAACAGACCTTGATACGGACTTGCACAGACACTGCGGTGAGCTCCAGGCCCCAGGCCTGGGCTGTTCAATCTCCAGTGTGTAGACACCCTCTGCACACTTCCTCATCTAACCCTGTAGCTGACCATTGTAAGCCAAATAGGTAATTTGTTGTATATTTGTATATCTTGTGTTAAATCTGTTTCTCTAGTAAACACTGACTGATACAGTGGGTAAATGGAAAATGCTAATTTATTTCCTCTTTTCCTCCTTCAGTGAGCAATATCAATACTTAATCACATCAGAAGATGTATAAGAATTTTTAGTGGGAGGGAACTATGAAGGAAAATGGAATTTAAACTTTTATGGAAGGTGACACATTATTACTTATCTTTCAAGATCTACCTGGTAAATCTTTGTGAGGTAAAAAAAGATTTATAATATTCCAATATCTTCGATGATTGATGTGAGGTTGAAAGTTAATTATCTCTTATTTGTAGACGAAAGCACACCTGGTGATGGTTTGGGAGCATAAGTACTGATAAAAGGTAGCTGATTTGCATTAACAATATCTTGAGTTTATTTAATGCCTGCTGTTGAACAACTTGAAGTATCACACATATTCATTAGAGATACTTTGAATTAAAATTTGCTTTAGAGATTATAAAACCCTCATTTGAGGCACAAAAATATTGCGTGTTGCTTTATGCACATCTTAGTGCATTTCTATTAAGATTTCCATTTCAGATAGCTACCACTGTTTTAATCCTAAAACCAATTTTACTGCTTCCTTAAGGACTGATTTTATTTTACTGCCCTTCTCTTGACTGTTCTGGAAGAAATGATTCCTCTCTGAGTATATTTTGTGTTCAAGTAGGTAACAGTTAATTCTACCTCCTGTGTATATAACCTTGTTCAGTGATGAATTAAGTGAAGAATAACAGCTGACATTTATTGAGTATATTCTATGTAACCTTTCAACTGTGAAATATATGTTTATTTTATGAGTGATGAACCTGAGAGTTAAGAAGTTAAAGAACTTGTAAAAAAATACACATTTAGTAAGTAGCAGAACTAGGGCCTCCCTAACTTCAAAGCTTATGGTTTTATGTCCAGATTATTATGTAGGTCAAGCATTCCTATTCCAAAAGTCTGAAATCTGAGTTGCTCCAAAATTGGAAATTTTTCAATGCTGATATGATGTCATTAGTGGAAATTTCTACACTTGATCTCATGCCATAGCAGAAGATGCTCTCCCACCCAAGCCAGTACACTTTAGTTTGTTAGTTGCCCAGGTAATAGTTCCAGTTTCAGTTCCTGTTACTTTTATATCTTAGAAATGGCTGGTCACTATGATGCGTAGCTGATCACTATAATGCATATTATACGAACCAGTCCCAAACTGACAAGTCATGCTGCCTCTGCACTTCCTGCTTGCCTATCCTATATAAGCCCAAGACCAGCAGACGTCAGGGCCTGATATTCTGGGAATGATCCTGATCAGTGCCTATCAATGTAAATAAACCTGCTTCCAAATCCTGGGTGTCATTTTGATGTTTCTGCTTGCCATAGCATCTGGTAAGTTGGCTGTGAAGACTGACCATGCTGACCTCTTCAGTGTGTACAGAGCAAGGACTTTTCCAGTTCCCACCAGGAAGGTGTGCCCTCAAGATTTCTCAAGTCCCCTCAGAGGTCTGGGGTCTGGAGGAGGATTTCTGGCTCCCAGTTTGAGCCCACATTAGACCCCCAAAAGAGGAGGATACAGTCTCGGTCTGCCTGTCTACCTGATTCCATTAAGACCCCCAGGGGCACCCCAGTTAGTTTGCCTGTCAGTCCTGCTCAGCTGACCAGGAGAGACTGATCATGCCTCATTAGTCAGGACCACCCTTGAGGGAAGGGTGTTGGAATGTTTAACCTCTGAGTGCCCGCTGAATGAATATGTAAGTGGAATGGCCAGTGTAAGCAATAGGCTGTTTCATGTGTGTGCCAAGACTGGGAAG
The DNA here is from genome assembly GCA_004027595.1 of Dinomys branickii. Classification (NCBI taxonomy): domain Eukaryota; kingdom Metazoa; phylum Chordata; class Mammalia; order Rodentia; family Dinomyidae; genus Dinomys; species Dinomys branickii. Next base: position 26,486 of record PVLD010007263.1, on the reverse strand, counting down.
TACTGGTTCCAGTGGCTGATTGGGCCCTCACCTGTAGCAATCAATGTATGGCATAATGGAGGTCTCAAACCCTCCTTAGCTAAGTTGTACCTAAGTCCCTGTGTGGGGCACACTCAGGTTGGCATCTGAATGATCTCTCTCTGAGGGGTACCCACCCTGTGTCTGTGGCACCATTATTCAAGGGTACACAACACACATACAGGAAGTCAGAGATGGAAATTAGTCAAAACCCACAGTCTCTGACTGCAAGAAAAAGGGTTTTTACAGAAATAAAAATGATACCCAACTTCTCCTTGTGTTGCAAAGAAAAAAGGAAACAAGAGGTCTTTTCTTCCTCAGTACTCTGCCTTGGCACCCTTATTGGCTGTCGCAGTTGCTGCCAACACCTATGGCTTCACTCCCTACTCCTAATTCATCTCCTTCCAGCTAGCTGAACTGGTTCCAGCCGGCCATTGCCTGCATTTGGCCTTAGAGGCCCTATCACTGAACATTCTGCTCCCTATCCTGATCTGATGGCATCATCTAACACCCACCTGAGATGACTGTCAGCAATTCCTTCTAAGTTTCACATTTTAACTAAGGAAAAATTGGGTTGTCAGCCCTGACGAATAAGTTGTTATGGTGTTTCCTGAAGATTGTCCCACCTAGAAAGCTAAAATCGGTCAAGCACTTCTTAAAGACATCAAAGAGGGAGAACAAAAAGTCCATCAATATGTCAGAAGTTACCTCTCCTGCCTGTAAAGCACGATCTCCAAGCTGCCAACGTCACTGTGATTGCCCTCTGTACGCATTGCCTCAGTCTTCTGCCATCCATAGCTTGCTGATACACCCGCCTGGACCTAAAGAATGCCTTCTTCTGCTTTCAGTTGGCTCCTGTCAGCCAGCCCCTCTTCACCTTTAAGTGAAAAAAGCCCCATTTATGAACTCGAAAGTCAACTGACCTGAACTCAACCTCCTAGAGGTTCAAAAACTTGTTTACCCTCTTTGGAGGAGCCCCAAGCTAACTTCAGTAGTTTCCTAGCACAAAATATCACTGCACTTCTGATGACAGCCAAGCTGCCTGCTAGAAAAACACAAATGCTCTGCTGCAATATCTGGCAAAATCTGGTTACAAGAAAGAAACTCCACAAATTCTTGGAGCTGCTGGCTTCTATAAAATCTGAATTCTTGAGTTCATAGAAACAATGTCTGTGCAAATACTTGAACTGCTAGTGGCTGCCTCCCCCATTTGCCTTCATTCTCTAATAACCAGTGTCCTTCTGGTTCACAGAAGAGCCCTATTCACAGATGAAAGTGGCTCTGTTAGAAATGGAATCCAACAGGCTAACTATGCTGTGGTCACCTTGGACAAAGCTATTTTGGCTGAAGCTCTCCTGCTACTGCTTCCTACTGCTGTTTGAAAACCTGCCAACAATACAAAATAATTTGATCCAGAGGCTTAAGCCCCTTCTGGGGGTCTGATTAACTAAAATATCAACCCCAGCCAAAAAAATCTTTACTTGATACTCCTGGAAAATACGTCTTAATCAAAGACAGACCTGCCCCCACTGTATGTTCTGCAAACTCAAGGCTTCAGCATTTGTGTCGTGGATCCTGACCTCCACCCAACATACAAATAGATTTCACTAAAGTTAAGCCTTATAATGGCTAACAGATATCTGTTGGTGCTTATATGCACCTACTCAGGCTGGCCGGAGTCATTCCTTATCCAAGCTGAGAAGGCAATAAAAGTTTATATAGAGTCGTGCTGTCAGCTATAACTGTAGACACTCCTGCACACACACATAACGCCATGTGCATATTAGCTATGTCTACAAGTTTCAGAAATCTAGCTTTAAATCTGCTGGAAAATTTACCTGGACCAGAAAGCTCACTCTAATGAAACAACACACTCAAAGCCCTGCTCTGGTCACTCTGGATGCTGACCAGACCACGCATGGCTGAAGCCTGAGGACAATGTTCACAGGTTTGCTGCATACCTGTTCCCCCTAATTTTTATGTCTTTTCAGGCTGATTACCTCGGTCCTTGCTTCTCTGCCCTCTGCTAGCTGTGGTTTTTGCTTTAAACTCTCAAAAACATAACCAAAATTTGACAAGCATCCAAGGCACATCGGATACTCTCATAGATCAGATTAACTCCTTTACTCCCTTGTCAAAGTCAATTTAGCAAAAAAATTCCTTTAATGAGGGAAACGAAGCACAGACTCTTGGTGGGAATTTTCAGTCTTGGAGACCTTGGCTGGGGCCATCCTAGGACCACTGACAGTGCCAGTGTTATTGCTTCTAGTTGGGCCTGTTTCAGAAGATCACATGGAAAATGCTCAGCAAAGATTTTTCCAGGGAAACTAAAAGGGGTGGGGGGAATGCAGCAGAAGATGCAGCTGGTAGGGGTCTCTTCAAGTTGGCTTTGAAGTCGCTTTGATATGATCATATACTTTTTGAGCACTTTTTTGTTTTGTGATACAGAGAAGGGTCCCAAGATCATAATTTCCTTGCTGTAATCTTGTAGTATGCCTTTTCCCCAAAAAGCCTTGGATACTTTAAGTAGAGAAAAGTATTTTGAAAACAAAAGAATTTCAAATCCCCTCCCCTCCCCTTCCTTTCCCTTCTCTCCCCTCATCTTCCCTTCCCTTCCCTTCCTTTCCAGTTAGTATTTGGTCTAGGCATGAAAATGTTTAGTCATGTCAGAACGTTGTGGAAATTTGCTTGGGCTCTTTGCGTATAAGCATTTGCTAATCCTCTGGTCTTGCCTCTTCAATATCTATTGAGTTCTGCCATGCGTTATTCCATCTACTCTGGATTTTTCATTCCTGCTTTGTATCTTTTACTTTTTTACTTGGTAATTGATTTGTACCTAACAGCGACCTTGCTTTCATCCTTTATTCTTATCTGTGCCACTCAAATTATCTATCCTTTTCACTCACATTTAGCTTCCATCCATCCTTCATATTTAGCTTCATTCCTCTAGTCCCAAATACTGATAAGAGTCTTTGTCAAAAATTCGACTTCAGATTACCAGCTATAACTCTCCCTTTCAATAAACCAGTAGAGATTATAAGAACAATTATCTTAGTGTCCGGTAGACCAGACTCAAATTAACCAAAGCAGTGGTAATATTTTACCTTGAAGAGGAGAAAGTACGGGGTGAAGATTCACAGTAAGGAAATTGGGCATGAGCACTAATCTGGGTCTCCAAACAGAATCAAGTCTTCAGGAAAGGATAATGGAACTCCAAGACTTCAATTTGTAACATTAAATATAGCAAGATCAGCTGTGTTAGGCTGGCTGTACAGTTGAATTCATAATTAGGGGTTAGATATGCAAAACTCTACAAAGAACAGGGTCTGCTGGAAGCAGAATAAGACATAAGAAATCACATTTTAACAACATTATCATTTCTTTATTGAGGCTATAAAGGTGAAAATCACAGTAGTTTTTGGTGAGTTCTTGGCATGAAACAGCTTTTTGGTGAGTGACAGCCACATGTACCAAAATAAACAAACCAACAATAACAACTTCCACAAGTTCCTGGTTGGCACAGAACAGGGGCGACTGTAGTTGCTCCCACAATACTATTCCTTGCAACTCTAAGGGCTTTCCCATCACTTTTATTCCATCCTATGATGTAATAGCCACAGTATGTGAACATGTTACACATTCTGCATTCTGGTTCCATTTTTGTTTGGCTGTGGTTGAGTAGATAATTACAGAGCAATTTGTGAGTCATATAAGAGTCTCCTACTTAGGAATCACATTTTCTTAGTTCAAATTGTGCAAAAAGAAATCCATTTTTTATTATGCACATTATTTACTATTTGCCCTTATGAATTTTGCTTATTAAAAAAATCAAATCTTCCCTCAAATTACAAAGATTTTCCACTTCAGAGGTTATTTAAAATATATGCCTCAGTGCTTAAAGGTATATCTCATAGAGAAGCTCTAAGGGTCTTTTGAGAAAAATAGCTGTGTCACTGAAGTAAATATGTTGTTAGTCTCTGCTAGGAAGAAGATGCAAGATTTGAGAGTATTATCTTGCAGTGTATGCTCACACAGATAATCCTATTTTTATGGATTCCCACGAGCCTGCTATTTGACAATTAAAGGCTTTCTTGTGCCAGGACCATAATTACAGAGGCCAGATCTCACTTTTAAGGAATTTGAGTCGAAACAAGAGATTAGGCTGAATAGGGACTGTTTCAGATACCACCTTCAAGTGGATTCTTTGTGTTTTTATTTTAAAGAGAATAAAAAAACATTAAAAATGATACAGAATTTCACAATAAGATGGCAGGAAATCAGCAACGGTAGTTATATGGCATATTGTTATTTTCGAAGTAGTTGTTCAGATTACCAGCTATAAGCATGCAAAATTGATCAAAAAGAAAAAAATTAATCATTAACTCTCCTTTCAATAAACCAATAGAAATTATAAGAACAATTATCTTAGCTATCCTACATATATCAATGAGACCCTCATGTGTAAACATCATATTATTTCCCTAGTGTAAGAAACTTAAAGAGTAATAAAATTCAAAAGGTAGATATTGTGGAAGGAAAAGAAACTGCTCAAAAAGAGTCTTTGTTTTAATGTCCTGAAGAAAGATAACTAAAATACATGCCTTTAAAATGAATGTCTAAATTCAGTCCAAATTCAGTAGTAGTTAATATTACCCACTTAAATTATTATTATTATTTTCTTTCAGTGGTCAGAATCTTTTTCTTACCAATTTGGTTCCCTTGCTATGTTTCTCCTCTTCTTGCCTTTTACCCTGGAGAAGATGATTGTAATAACTAAGGGCATGTGAGAAGGGAGTATAAAGAGGGGGCCATGCAACACAGTATGTGAAGTCTTATGCTGCAGCCCAACGTGCTTGTTCTTACTCCTAGTCTTCCCGGCAGATCCGAACCCATGGACATCACCGCAAGTGTGTTAGCTATGCACAGATTCAGGCCCCAAGGTTCCCAGGTGATGCATGTATACATTAGTCTTTGAGAAGCACTCATGTAAACTTGAAAACAATTGATAAACTGTTTTTTAAAAATTGTAGCTCAAAATTCATATACTGTCAAGAATTTGAGGAATTAATTTGAATATCCCCGGAGGAGCAAATTATTTTCATTTGAGTAAGGAATGTGGAAAATAAAAAATGCTAGCTTCTGTGATCAAGTATTCAAGTCACATAAAAATGTAATCCAAATAATACGCAGGTTTTCTTCAGTCCTGAATGAAAAGGGATTTGACTTTATTCAGTGTTTCTTTTCATAGTCTGAGCTTTAGTGAGGAAATGCAAATGAACTAAAATTGGCTAGCATTCATTGTGTGCTTACTAAGTATAAGGATGACAGGTACTAGAGAATACATGGCTGTGTACAACATTGACTGCGTTCCTTAGAGCCTTGCCTGACACTTAGAAGTTACTCATTTAATTGAAATGTTATAGAGAGGTAGATGAATAGCTACTTCTAACACAAGGTAGAATGAAAAACAAATAAATTTGAGACACATGCTGCTCAGAACAGGAGAAAACTAGCAGTACTTTTCTCACCCCTACTGCTGCCACACACACTTTTCTTTTTAATGGTAGCTACATGGATTCCCACTCATTTGAACTCAGTTTTATGAGGAATAATTTCTATACTGATGACATTTTATGTCTAGATCTCTCTTGTTTTTTTTTTTTTTTTCTTACCTAACTATAGTACTAAGACTGGACTTCAGAAAGAGAGGAGGCTTTGTGCAGGGGAAAGAGTATCTGGGCCCAGAGAAAAAGTGTGCGGTGGCAGGAACTGACCTTTGGCCCTGGAAACGGAAAAGTGGTGGTGGTGGGAATGACAAAGGAGTGCCGAGACAGAGGCTTGGAGAGTGACACGCAAATACATGTCGGTGTTAAAAACAGTGCTCGCTGCTGAAAAGTGAAACGTGGCAGTGATAACAGCATTACCTTCAAATTCAAGTAACCTTCGACTTTAGGTTACTTTCTTCCTCTGTAGCAGTTACTTAGGTAGGAAGGATAAGAAGACTAAAGAGTGAAATGGACTGTTAGTATTTAATCACATTTGGGTCTATAAGTTCATTAAAGTTTACAAATTTAATGAGGGATTTCTTCCGAAATGTGTTCAAGTCGCCACTATCCATTCTATTTTTAAAGTATAGCTTGTTGGTAGGCCTCCTCAGCAAGAGAATGGTAAATATGCTACCTTTTCTTGATTAGATATTTGTTGACTTTCATGCGCAATGTATCAACACTATTTATATCCTTAAAAGTGATACAAAGGAAAGTATCTGGAAATTTAATTATGGTAAGTGCCTGACTTGTGAACATTGGAGCTGTGAGCTTTCACAAGTGTACTGAAGTGTACTGTGTAAAATTCCCAGGTGGTACAACTGTTATGGAAATCAGTATGGAGATTTTCTCAAAGAACTGAAATTAGAAATTCCGTATTACCCAGAAATCCTCCTGCAAGGTATCTTCCCCAAAGAGCTTATGATATCATACTATAGTGATACTTGCATACCAATGTTTATAGCAGAAAGATTCATAATACCTAAATCCTGGAGGCAGCCTGTATACCCATCAACAGACTGTTGGATTAAAAAAATGTGATATCTATATATAATGGAATGCTGCTCAGCCACAAAGAATGGCAAACTTGAGGCATTTATTGCAAAGTGGAAGCACCTCGAAATATAATATTGAAACAAATCAGACACACAAGTTTAAGTACCAAATGGTATCTCTTCTCTGAGTGAGGCATAGTACAAAAAAGTGATATAGGATTGATAGAAAGGGACAAGGATTTAGATCTCTTGTAAAAAGGAGCAGTCCAAGGAACCAGAATGAGAGGTGAGGAGCAAAGGGAAATAAGACTAAAGATCTGCATCTTGGTTACTTTTCTCTTATTGCTGAGAGAAAATATCCAACACCCAAAATTAAGGAAGCAAAGTTTTATTTAGCTCACAGTTTGCGGAGGTTTCAGTGCATAATCAGCTGGCTCCAAGGCAGGCTAGCATGGCACAAGGGCAACAAATAGTCCAACATGGCAGAAGAAAGCAAAAGCAGCAAGAACAAAGGAGGGGCACAGCAATCCTCTGCTTCCTCCCTTATGTTGTGTAGGGGCTATCCGCACACACCCACACCCTCTCCCTGCCCTGCTCTTTCACAAGCTGAGGATGTTTACAAAGTAAGGACCCTGCTCTCCTGCTGAATCACTTGGTTAAACTTCTAAACTTCTCCAGTTAACACAATAGACAACATCCTAGAGCACGTCCCTTTCACCCCAGGATGTAGAACTGCTGAGTCACTTAGGTAAGCTGCTAGACTCCTCAAGTTCACACAATGTATCAACCATAACAATGTGCTATGAACGTAATAACTCTAATTAATGTAAACATTTATGTCATAATGTGAGCTAAGAGAAATAGTATTAGCAAGTATGAAAAAGGGGATGGTGGAAGCAGTGGGGGAGGCGAGAAAAGAAACAAACTGTAATATGCACATTTAACCACTCCCCAAGATTGCTACAAACTGCATGGACTGCAACATGTACTGATAAAATGAACTCAACAACTGCTTATCTCCCTATGTATAATTCAAATACTTCAGCCAAAGGCTGAACCTTGTGTATATTCAGGAGCAAAAGTGGTTTCATAGGTAAGATTATATTGAATTTCTTTGTCAGCAGACAAGGTAAACTCTAGTCTCCAAGTTTTCCTAAAAAGAAAAATAAATTAATTTAGAAGCTATACCAGTCTTTGTAAACACCGGATTTATGATTATTTATAGCATGTGACTCATTCTAATAAACAAAAATTAATAAAATTAATGTGTATTAATAATGTATAAGTAGTTTAATAGGAAAAAAAATCCACACGTGAACTATATAAGACTCATTTTGTTGGACTGCAAATAAGTCCAACTTACCCAGAATGGAACTCATTTGTAAGCTGGGCACTTACTGTGTATGGAAAAGTTGTTTTAGTCATACAAGCCATTAATTTTAAAGAGTCTAAGAAACTAAAAGAGTAAATAAAATCCAACATGTACAATAGATATTGTGAAAGGGAAAGAAACTGTTCAAATTTGCATGACTATATCTGGTAATCTGAATAACTACTTTGAAGATAACAATATGCAATATAATATCCACTGTTAATTTCTTGTAATTTTGTTTTGAAATTCTGTACCATTTTTATTTTTTAATTGTCTTTAAAAATTATTCATGCTATTCTATGATAGCTCATTTATTTCATTGCTTCATAACTTCCATTTTGAGAACACATCACTATCCATTTTCCTTTGAATGAACACTGTCGCTGAAGTTTTGATATTATGATCTATGATACTGTAAATATTTTGATTCAGTTCCTGGTGTGTATGTACAGAATTTATCTAGTATGTATACAGAGTAGTAGGAATGCTGGTTCTAGAAGAATCAAGTGTTCAATTTTATAAAATAATACCAAATTGTTTTCTAAAGTCCTTCTAGTAAATCACACTTACCAGGAATAAATAAAAGTTATCACATACTATGGCTTTTTTGGTCTTTATTTTGTCAAACTTCATTTTTTTTGGTATAAACGGTTATATTGTGATGTTACTTTGTGTTTATCATTGTAATAAAGCTAAGAATCTTTCCCAAAGGTTATCAGTGATATGTTTCTTTTATTATGAAATATGTGTTAATATGTTTTAATGATATTTTTCTTTCCTTTTGGTTTGCATTTTAAAAAAATACCTCGGTACTATTCCTTTGCGTCTGTCATGAATTTATCATCTCTCGATTTGTGCCTTGTCCTTTTGCTTTGCCTATTGAGATACAAGTGACAACTAACACATATGTGAAGAGCATAATTTAGCGTGTTTGAAAATTTGTGTATGCTATTAGCACAATCAAGATAGTAAGTTTATCTACAAAATAGGCTTGTTTCTTTCTATTGGTGAGCAGTATTATATGTGTTACTACAACTTGTTCCTTCATTTCCTATTGAGAGATATTTGGGTTGTTTCCATGTTTTAGATTTCTTATGGACATATAAATATTTCTGTCTTTTCTCTTAAATAGCTAAAGTAACAATGGCTGGACTGTCTGTTAGCCATATGTTCAAACTTTTTAAAAGAACTGCCAAACTTTTTCAAAGTTTCTGTATCATTGTCCACTCTTACTACAGTGTATGAGAGTTTCAGTTACTATACTTTGCTGTCAAATGATATGATCATCCCTTTACATTTCAGCCATTCTAATAAACGTGGTGGTATCTCACTGTGTTTTTAATTTTCATTTCTCTAATGACTCATGACGTTCAATATCTTTTTGTGTGTTCATTTCTCATGTACTATTTTCTTTGATGAGGCATCTGTTCACATCCTTTGCCAATTTTTATACAGCGTTGTTTGGTTTCTTGTAGTGTTTTGAGAGTTGTAATATATATTCTAGGTACAAGTATTTTTAAAATCAGATATATCATTTGCAGAGGGAACAAGTCTATGTTAGTAGTTATTTTACTTCAAAATTTTGAAGTTATTTTACAGTTTTCTGGCTTCCATTCTTACTATTGAAAGTCTGATGTATCTTTGTTTTAAGAGTTTCTTTTTGCCTTTGATATTCTGAAATTTCATTTGGATACCTCTTATCTTTGGAAAAAATATATATCAATTTATCCTTCTAACCATCCATGAGTCCACTAATTAATCCATTTATAAAGTTTAAAACTCATATTTTTTAATTTGGAAAGTTTCCTTGGTTTTTCCTTCTTACTGGGTGTTTACTTTTATTAGATCCTTGTGATTTGCTCATCTTCATGATTGTAACTATTATTTCTTTAAGGCTATCATACATAGCTCTTCTATATCCTACATCAGATAATTGCAGAATCAATAACTCAGTACCTAAACTATTATTTTTTGATTTCTCTGAATTTCATTCATAGTAATTTTTTTTTTTTTTTGGTTAAAGTGTGATCATAACTCACTTCTGTACATGGGCCTAAACTGGAGTAGATTTTCTCTAGCAAATTTTTACTGTTGCTTCTGCTGGTAGGTATGGTAGAGCCACTGACAAAATGATTTTAGTCTCTTGTCAAGGTCTTGACTTAGTAAGTTCAAGGCTCAGCTTCCTTACCTACTTGCAGTCTGAGGTCTAGTGGGGTCTGCAGTGCTGCCATTGCTGCGTGCCTTTATGACGCTCTCACCCTGTCTGCTGTTGTCTGCCTGCTTTCATTATTCTAACCTCCAAGCTGCTATGATCTCAGCTGAGGCTGTGTGTGTGTGTGTGTGTGTGTGTGTGGGTGTGGGTGTGGGTGTGGGTGTTGCTGCTGGAATGCTTGTAATTCCCCATCATTCCATCCAGTGCTTAGTTGATTTTCAGAATATTTGTTTTTCCTTAATGTTTTGAGGAGATGTCCTCAAAAATACTTTTTCTTAAAATGTTGCAGCATTTAACTTTGTGGAAAATTTAATCCTATGTACATCCTAAATTTAAAATGTATCTATGGGAGCATTTTTGTGTGTATTCTCTGGCAGGTGTCTAAGAGTGTGCAAGGCCTTTAAAAAAGACAATTTCAAAACTAAGCCTTACTTTTTAGTTGTTTTATATTCATAGTAAAACTAACAAAACTGTACGAGATTTCCCATAAATTTTCCTTTATATTTTTGTTATTATTAGCATCTTAAATTAGTGTTGTTTCAATCAGTAGTGATATATCAGTGTATTATTATGAACTGAAGTCTGTTATATTTAAATTTCTTTAGCTTTTAGTGAATGTTCCTTTTTGGGTTTTAGGATAGTGTGTTACATTTATTCATTATGTCTCCTTGAGCGCTTCTGTTACAGTTTTAAACTGTGGCAGTTTCTCAGACCTTTAAATAAATGCTTCACACTGTGTGTGTACCATGATATGCCATTAGAGAATGTTTATCATCACTTTAGGGTGCACCGATTTAGCCTTCCTTCCTTCTCTCAGAACATCGGGTAACCACTGATGGCTTTTACTTTAGTTTTACTTTTTCCAGATGGGATTTAAATGGATTATATACCATATATTTTCATATTGACTTATTTCACTTGACAATATGCACTTAAAATTTATGCGTGTTTTACATTGTTTAATAGGTCATTCTTATTACTGAACAATATTTCACTACATGGATTTACTACAGTGTATCTGTTGACCTATTGGAGGATATCTTGAATGCATTCAGTGTTTGCAATTATGAATAAAGCTGTGTTATTAGTCACATTCCTATTGCTGGAGAAAAATATCTGACACCCACAACTTAAAGGAGAAGGGGCGTATTTGGCTTACAGTTCACAGTGAGTTCAGTCCAAAATCATCTGGCTCCAAGGCAGAAATGGCAAGGTGGAGTGGGCTGGTGGAGAACAGCTGCCCACCCACGGCAGCCAGGAGGCAAAGGCAGAAGAGTCAGGGACAAGAATCACCATTCCAGGTCTTGCCCTCAGGGATTTGCCCCTTTCAGCAGACCTCATCTTTGAATACATGAGACTTTGGGGACATTTAATATTATGAAACATAACAAGTTGCTACAAATCTCATGCAGTTAAAAAGTCAATTTTCAGGATTTTCTTTATTACACTTGTTTTGCCTTGCATGGTATATTTTTCAATTCTTTTAATAGCAGTACATTCCACATGCATATTATGTGTATATATATGCATAAATTATTTGTGAATATTACATAACATTTTGATTCTTTCCTTACATTTTCTTTACAGATATTCAAGAATTTTATGAGGTGACATTACTAAATTCTCAAAAAAGCTGTGAGCAGAAGATAGAAGAAGCCAATCAAGTTGTACAGAAATGGGAGAAGACATCCATGCTTTCTCCCTGCCCTGATAGCCTTCAAACATCTGCAGAGGTATTCTACTAATGCTTATCAAAGCCCTGAGTACCATTAGTGTGTAGAGCAGAAAGTAGTGGTGGTAATAACTGCTATCAATAAATAGTAAAAGTAATAATAGAAATGTAGTTATTCCACACTGCATGTAATTTTCACACATGAAAATCTAGCTTTTGCTGAGAGCCATAATAAGACATAGGAAAGACAGAATCTTTTCCTTTTTTGATACAATTCTTTACATTATACAATTAAGCTCCTTTATGAATATTGTCAGAGTTTGAGTTCACTCTAAAAATTCTGGAATTTCAAAATACAGTTTCATGTGCAATGGAGGATTAAGAATGGATAGTTGGAAAAGGTAGTCTAATGTGATTTGCACAGCAGGGACACTTATCCTAGGGCATGAATAAAATGATCTATTGGGGAGTAGGAACAAAATAATAGAACTCTTGTTTCCTTTTTATTATTATTATTTTTTATTTTAAAAGTAAAAGAACAAAAACATTAGCAAACAGACATAAAGTAGCACAAGAACAGTACAAAAACTGAATCACAGATAAGGTGGCAGGGGATTAACAATGGTTCTTGTATTACACATTGATAACTTCAAAGTGTATGTTCAGGATAACGCAAATAGACATACAAGATTGATTAAACACCTAATCATTGATTGTAGAACTCTTGCTTCTATTTCTTATTATCTTTCAATTACTTTATGTTTAAATTCCTTAATGTATAATATTCAGGTAATTTGTAGCATATTAAATTACATTAATAGCAACACATGTCCTTAAATGTATATAAATTTATTAGAGTTGTGTACTCAAAGAATTTTTATAGATAGGACTATGGAATCAAACAATTTGGGGACCACTGTTGTAATTAACAGTACCAAAAGGTAAAGCAATTGAGGCTCTTACATACATAGTTAAGGACAATGATGGGCAGGGGGAGACCAATGATGAAGTGGCAATCAAAACTTTGAAGGGAGGTGATGTGATATATACACATATGCGTATTTGTCAAGTTTAAGATTGTGTAGCCTATGGTATGACTTGGAAGCTACATAGAATCCTAGTGCCTATAGTGGGTACTTACTGAGTTTCTTGATTAAGATTGAGGCCTCTTAGTTTCTACCCTGCTCAGAATTGATTTGGGAATGGGATAGAACAGCCTAATGATCGTATTATTTACCTGAATAAACAGTTAATAATGATAACAATCTGTTAATAAATATCAAGTATGTGAGGTTATACTTAAAAGTATAAAAACTAAATATCATCCTAATTTTAACATTTGGATATAATGTTTTTATCTTTTTAGTCCTTTTATGTGTGTACAAATACATGTGTGTTAAATAAGGACAATAAGTAGGGTGCTTTTGTTTCTCAAATTTAATGTTACACTAATAGTATTTACCCATATCTTTTAAAAATTAAATTTATACTTTATTTTATTGGTACAGTTTAGACATGCATAATGATTACATGCATCATAGGGCGTTTGTAACTATACATGATACTTCCTCTATTTTCCTCATTTCCCTTCTCTGTCTTCAACTCCTCTTCCCCTCCTTACTTACTAAGCTTTGTTTCCATTGTATCCTTTTCTTGGTCATTATTTTTCTTTTCCCTTCCACCCCCCATTCCCTTTTCTCTTTGAACAATTACTTTTATTTCACAATACCTATTATACATTTTGGTTGTTATTCACACTTTCAGTTTCTCACACCAGGAAGACAGTGCAATATTTACATGTACGTGTCTGATTTATTTCATGTAAGAGCCTGTTCTCAAGGTTGTAATAGCTAAATCTTGGAAATAACGCAAATGCCCGTAAAGCAATGAATGGATAAAGATATGATTTTTTAATACAATGGAGTACCCCTCAGCCACAAAGAAGGATAAACTTGAGACATAGCTCACTGGGTGGACCTTGAGACCATATCTATATCTTATTCCATATTTTAAAACTATTCCATTCAACATTTAGGTCATCTCAGATTTTCTGCTAGGAGTAATGTTATAAGAGATAGTCATAAATATGCCATTCTTTGTGATTATTTCATTAGGCTTGATTGTATGAATTATACTGTTGAGTCCAAGGATATTGATATTTTTAAGATTCACTGGAGATTAACAAAATACTTTGTAGATAGGTGCTATTAGCAGTAGCAGTGTTTAAAAAGGTGAATCTGCTAATAGTCAAATTACATGATCTATAATTTGAAATATTTTTTCAAGTTAATAAAATTTTTGGATTAATCCTTTATCTTAAAATTATTTGTTCACAACTGAGCTGAGTTACTGGTTATCTGTATCTCTTTTTGTGATTCAATAAGCTCTTTGTACATTTTTAAAAGTGGTGCTAGAATTCTTATTGCTTTATAAGAACATTTTATTTAGTAACTATGCCATCGTGTTATCATAACTGATTACTATTGCTTTTGTTTATAATGCTTCTGACATCAAAACATTTTTAATTTTTGTTTGATAATATCTATTAATTTTTTCTTTTGTTATTCCCTGTTTGCTTTGGCATTCTTCGTTCTAAGATTAGTTAAGTAGTCTATTTTTTTCCTGAACTTTTTTTATTGCCTTGAGATTTTTCCCTTTTAGAATTTACACACATCATTTTTATTCAATTTCTAGATGCATATTTCCATATATATACATATATATAATTTTGCATATATGTATGAAGGATAAAATATGTATTTTACTCTAAAAGAAGCTCTTTAAATTTTTTTCACTTTTAAGTATTTCCTCTTTTACTTTCTGCTTGTCCTGCATCAGCTCTGTCCTCTCCACATACAGTGTAACCCGTATGTTCCTTCCTTTTATGGTCACACGATATGTATTCACATGTACACTGTACACACTTTTATTGCCTTTTATATGTATACACGTACTGGAGCAAGTACATATATATGTACACAAATTTGGGTTATATTATTTCTAAGCAAAGTTCACGTTATGTGAATGTTTTTTCAAGATGTCTGGCATAACTTTAGTTCTTTTGATGAGTGTATAATTTCTTAAGTGCATATACATCATAATTTATATAATCACTCTTGGTGTGAATTTACTCTGTCTCCAGTGTTCTGCCACTATGATTAATGCTGCAATCCTTACCCAAGCTAACTCATATATTTGTTCTGTAAGTAAATTCTCATGGGTGGCATTGTTAGCTCTGTATACCTTTAATTTGAATTAGTTTTTCCAGACTTATTTCACTGTTCACATTTCACTGCAACACATGTAGTTGTAATTTTTAACCTCATCTCTATTCCAGAAATAGGTTTTACAGCTCTTAATTTTGACCAGTTTAATAGGTGTAGTGATTTTTCATTTAATTTCTAGTTCTCAGCTTATTAAATTTGAGGATCATTGTTTCATATATCTATCGATAATTTGAATATATTCTTATGCAGATTTGTTTATATTAACTCATTTTTTATTGAATGTTCCTGTCTGTTTGTGTGGCTTTTCATATATTTAAATAATTTAATTTGTACAATCTTGTTATACATGGATTTTCTTATGGATAAAGATTTTGGATGAACTAATGACATGTAATGCCTTTGGGTTTGTTTAATATATTATCTTTAAATATATTAGGTAGACAAAACAATTTTAAAATATTAGAGTGTTTACTAGTAGTTATCTGAATATTATTTGACTTAATTCATACAAAATGGAGCTTAAATTGGTTTGCAAACAGGTACCTACAAAAGAAAAATAAATGCTGACAAAACAAATTCAATGAATTGATATTCATTTGTTTTTCATTGTCAAAATTGGTGTAAAAAAACCAAAGCTAATGTAATAGACATTTTCTCATATGAAATATCTGCTTACAAAATCCTTAGGCTGTGGTGATTTGAATATTTACTTGTCATACCTTAAATGTTAGACAGTGAACACACACAAAGTCTACTCAGTTAACTTCTTAAGTGAGTCTGATTGTTCTCCTTTACTTGGCTGTATGAAGCAAAAGGACAATTCTGGCTTGGTTTTCTCACTGAAGTTCAGTGAAGGGGATAGAAAGTGTCTTTTATTTGAGGTCAGGTCAATTGGGGATCCTGCCCATAGGGTTGGGCTTCCCAATGTCAAAGTTTAGAAGGAGAATTTTTTTTAAAAGACCACTACATAAATTGTCTAAGTTGGGATATTGAGAAATGATGCCAAAATGAAGCTCATAACTAGAAAAATTGAGAAAAAAGGGAAGCAGCAGCCTGGATAGATTTTGATGATGTAGGACTAATGCTTGCTATTAATATTTTTAATTCTCACTTGTGTCCTATCCGCTGACTTTACTTAAATTAAGCAGCTGTAAAGAGTATGTCAACTCTATAAGGCAGCAGTAATAAATCTCCCTTTTCTCTAGGGCCGTACAACCCAGGGTAGATGGCACAGAATAGCTCAATAAATGTATGTTGAACTAGAAAACAGTCTCTCCAAGAGTCTTTGCTTCCCAAATCCAGCCTAGCCGCAGGGTTCCTTATATATGTGATTCTGCCTCTGTCTTTTGTTCTCAGCAAGGTTCTCCCACATACAGACTAGACAGAAAAGAAAACGATGTGCTTCAGCTGATTGAACCTGGCAAAGGAGGTCATAGGTAATATCCTCTAAAACAATAAGAAGATGTTTTTTGTTACTGGTAAATAAGGTTTGGAAACAAAAGTTCTGGAAACATTTGTGGAGTGGAAGCACTATTGGGATATCACTTTCTAGCAGGCTATATAAGAATGAATACAGTCACTTAAAAATATTTTTTAAAGGGATCTATCAGCTTTTAAAACCTTTGATAATACAGGACAAATGCAAGTGGATAAAATGCAGGCTAATGCAGCAGATAATTCTGCTGACCAATTCATTCAACCTTTCTTCTATGACACAAAAGTAAGGATTAAGGATTAAAACAGGAAAACTTTATATTATGGATTTAGGATATAGCTTAGTGTTCTGTATTGTTTTCTTAGTGCATTGTGAAGGCAAAACATGGCAGCATAAAAATAAACATTTGATCAAACATTTTAAAGACATCAAATGACTTTTAGCTGTAAGATGTCAGTGCTTTTTTAAAGCCAAGGAGATGTCTGCCTCCCCGAATAGAAGGCTGAACAGGGACAGGCACGAATGTATATTTAGAGCCTAGTACAGTGTAGGGCACAAAGTAATCTTAAAGAACAGTAACAGTTCATGGTGTCCTCGACTTTGATTTTGTAGGAATTATCCTAATCTTGGTACTAAGCCTTGAATATATGTAGGGGTAAAAACCATTTTCTTCCTCAAGTCTGGGTTTCCCCAAAGCATTTCTACTTTACACTTAATCATATCTCTGTTTTCCTCCTACCATTCTTTCTTCCCAGAGGGACAATCACTTCGTGCATACATTCTGCTTTAGCATCCCAGTGACAGTAGTGACATGTAATATCGCACATCTCTGTGTTATGGACCATTCCTGGGCATACATTACAACTCAGTGAATATTTGTGGATTGAACGGCCTTGGGTGCAGTGAGGGGAGACCTGTGGGGGAAGTGTTACGGTTATTAGTTAGCCGTCAGTCTGAGATAACTCCTGTCGGGACTTCTTGTTTTCTTTGGGAACCACTTCTTCATGTTGGTACTTGAACCTGCAGTCCTTTGCCTCCTGGTTTCTAGAACTCTGCCATCTACTTCTCATTCCAAACGCAAAGCATCATCACTTAAAAACAATCTCCATCTGTTTGTGTCGTGGCTAAATGATAAAAGGAGCAGCAAAATGGGCATCTGTCTTCCTCTTATTCTTGTGGCACAGTGGCACCTTACCCAGCTGCCTATGACCTTCTACCTAGAAATTCCTTGACCGCTGCTTTTGCTCTATTCCCTTGCACCCTACTGACACCAGGGAACTTCTGGAAAGCATTACGATCCAGGAAAGCTGCTAAGTAAAGTGATTCTCGTCAAGTTTTCCCTTCTTTTTTCATTTTTTGGTTTGTTTTTCTGTCTTCTTACCATGTGTGGTTTTTCTTCACAAGGAGTTAGAGTGCATGCATGTGAGTGATTTGAAAGAAACATGTTCCCACTGAATACATTCTTATAAATCCTCCTAGTCTTCTACCTGGACTGTGGCTTTTGCACCTAAAAACCAGAATATAATATCTGTGCCTTCTGTTTCTTTGCCGCTGTGTGGTTCTTGCAGTATCCCCTACCACGTGGCAGTTCAAATATGGGACGGTCAGGGTTATAAGGGTATGCGAGGACAGTCCATCATTAATACCTCACTCTGTCATTCTGCAACAGATACAGAGAGATTTACAGTTTTGAGAGTAGCAAATATCCTACAACTTGAATTCTAGTGTCTGTTCCACTAGGAAAACTTGCTATGCAGATGAAAAGATAGTAGCTAATAACCTTTAATCAGAGTTTTGTTTTCTATACTGGGAAATTGAACCCAGGGCTTCCAACTGAGCTACATACCCAGTTATTTTCATCTTTATTTTAAGACATCGTTTCACTAAACTGCTGAGTTGCCCAGGATGGGCTTGAACTTGTAACCATGAGTTTTTCCATAAAATGTCGGCTTCTAGTTCCAAATTGTCAAAGAGCTATTGAATTGGGTTAAGAGGTTAAAGTCTGCTGCACTTTCCATAATTATATTTAAAATGCAAATTTAGAGTAAAGCTTAAACATTTTGGTTTTCATTCTTTTTAAATGTGATAAAACCTGGGCGTGGTGGCAGAGGCCTGTACTTCGAGCATGCTGGGAGACTAAGGCGGGAGGGTCTCTTGGCTATGTAACAGTGAGGGATTAATTAACTCCTGTAGTTGTGTTCTCGTTTCTGAGATGGCATTCCCGCAAGCAGTAAATACCTGTTTTCCTTCTCAGTAGAATATGTTTCATGACAGTAAGGGGTCTTTGTCTTTTATTTATTGCCTTTTCTGTATTCTCCATTTTGTCATTTTTTTCTTGGGTAGTTCAGGTATGTTATTTTGGTTGATAGTAATTTTTTCTAAAAGCAGATCTGCTAATGTGAACTCCAGCTTTTTAGCTAGGACCACTGAAGATTAGAAATGCAGATAGGAACAGCCAACATCTAGAGCATGTTATTTAAACCTGGATACTGTTCTCAATGTTTTACATGTATTAATCTCTGTTACTTCTCCTCTGGCTTTTTCTGATCTCTTATCTCTTCCAGGATTGATTAAAAGAAAAAAAATAAGAGAAACTTTCTCTGAAATACTCCCAGATCATTTGTCTTTCGGTGTATAAGACAATGCTGGTTTGGTATTCCACACATGTTGCTTGTCATTATTTCTCCAGAAGCCTATTTCTAATGTGATTACGGCTGGTTTGGTTTACATCCCTTTCTACAGTAGGAGTTATCTCTTGGCGTAAGTAATTCTTCATAACCTTTCTCCACTTAAATGAGGAAGAACAGAAACTGGTAGATCAAGAATGCAAAGCTTTGCATAGTATATTTTACTTTGTTTGATTTGGTTCCTTCCTTTAATTCATTTAAACTTTTATTTGGCAGCTTGGACTTGACATATTACCACTTTCCAAGAAGATGAAGATACGACACTTTTTTGTTTCCTCCTTCTCATACCTACACACATATCCATGGAAATGTTCTTAAAGACAAGAAAATGACCAGCATCAGCTTTTCTATTTAAACCTAAATATATTACTTACTGAGAAAAAGACTATTCTGGTGAAATTAGAATTTCAGAGTTTGGGCTTAAGGATAATAAATTCCTTAATATTGGCAGAGGGACCGATAGCAGGAAAGACTTCCCGTTGTTTTCAGCCCAATTGTGCAACACTTAGCAAAATTTCTGACCAAGGATCTCATCGTTCCATTATCCATACTCATTGTCTGGTGCTCTTTTTTATCATACAGTTTATAGAGATTGTTATATTCTGGCTGATTCACTGAACCTCAGTGGTTCTTGAAGATAACATTATTAATTAATTTATTTATTCCTCCAATATTTATTGAGTATATATCATGTTTCACATATTAGGCATAAATCAGCAAGCAGAACAGAAATTTCTCCCAGTTTGGACCAATATGCTAATGGAAGAGATCAACAAGTAATCATCAAAATTAACTGAAGTGTAGAGCTTATTAATATGTGATGGCTGCCATGGGAAAAATAGATCTTGAAGAGAATTGGTAGTAATAATTACAGGTGATTGAGATTTTAATTGAGTGTTCAGAGTAGGCTTCATTAGCCTACTCAAGATGATATTTGAGCAAGTACTTCACTAAGATGAAGGAATTAGCCATGAGAATTTTTTGGCAATGACCACTCCAGGTGTGGGAATATGCTTAGTGAAATCAAGAACAGTGAGGCAGATCTGTTCCTGTGCAGCTAAGAGAACAAAAGGAACAAAAAATAGAAAGTGGGCTCAAAGAGATAACTGGGGTAGTTCCAGTTATCCATCACTTTAGCTGGATTTAGGAACCCATTGGCTCATCACAACTATAAATATCTCTTAGTGTCCTTATTCTCACCATGCATTGCACTGGTAGTGGTAGATTGGAATTAACTCACTAGAATTTTAATAACTTTTCCATGGGATTACAAATATAAACTTCCTGGACCACAGTGAGAATCCAGAGGGATCTCAATATTTGATGCTCAGTGTGGCTGGAATGCATGACCTTCTCAGCACAATGACCACTATCCAGAGTCAGGTGCTGGTAATCCACTGTATCTTGCATCATCAATGTAAAGTTCTGGGCTTATAACCACACTACACCCTAGCAAAGAAATGGAGACTGAGTCAAATAGATACCAATGTCTCACTCTTAATTCATTGGAATGGTAGGATCTAAGGACAGATACAAACCAAGAACCTCTTATGCATAAAAAAATCCTTGAAAAATAAACCTTACCTACAGCAGCCTTGCTACTAGTGATAAAGCTATCTACTACAAAAACTTACAAAGATCAACACAGAAAAAAATGAAAACTTTTGGAATAGAAAATGACAAGACATAGAAACAAAGTACAACCTCAGCCTTCCAGCCCACCCAGAACAAGCCCAGGAGATAATGAGATAGAGGAAAACGGAAGACATACCTGACACTTCTGAAATGATAGCAACCAAAGTAAAGAAACAAATCCATCAGGCTACGGAGCAAATAATCAGAAAAAGCTCTGTCAGGTAAAAAAGGAAATGTCCACATATAAAGGAATTGCTCAGCAAATCCAGATGATATAGATAAAAAATAAAGGATGACAGGAAGAGGATGGAAATTGTGAATGATCAATACAGGAAAGAAGTAGAATGTGTGAAATGGATTCAAACAGATACCAAGGAAATCAAAACTTCCATTGAAAGCTGGAAAAATTGTTTGAACAAAACTAAAGACAGACTTTCAAACCTTGAAGACAGAATCTCAGCTAGTGATCATGAAAACAAGGATCTTTTGAAAATAACAAAGATCAGGAAATAACAATTCAACAGCTACAAGATGAGGCAAAGAAAAATAATATAAGAATAATTGGCATCAACAAAGAAGCAGAAGTCAACACAAATAACATAAAAATATTTGCAGAAGCAATAGCAGAAAATTTCTCAAGCTTGGGAAAAGAATCTGACATAGGTAAGTGAGACATATAGACCTCAAATTAACCATCACAGAAATAAGTTTATACCCAGTCATATAATAGTAAGATGCCAGAAATTTAACACAAGAACAGAATATTAAAAACTGTTAGAGAAGAGATAGATCACCTATAAGGAAAGCCCATCAGATTCATAGAAGACTTCTCTACACAAACCAAGTCAAGAAGAGCTTGGAGTGAAGTATTTTAAGTCCTGAAAGAAAACAACTTCTAACCCACATTCATATACCCTATTTGTGGACCAAGTCAAACAGATACCAATGTCTCACTCATTGGAATGGTAGGATCTACCCTAATTTTAAAACTATCTTTAAAAATTAATGGAGAAATAGGATGCTTCCACAACAAAGAACAACTGAAGAAGTTCATGACCGCCAAATCAACACTACAAATTGTACTGAAAGGTATTCTAGACAGAGATAAAAATCACCACAATTCCAATGACAACAATAGAAAGAAACCACCAGGCAGGGCAAACAATTAAGCAGAAGGGAAAAGTAGGGAACAAACAACAGGAAAATAACATGATAAAGATGAGCTAATACCTGTCAGTAATAACCATTAATGTAAATGGCCTCCAGTGACCAGTAAAAAGAAACAGACCAGTAAAATGGATCAAGAAACAAGATCCAACAATATTCTGTATACAAAAAACACATTTAACTCAAAAAGAAATTCATATACTGGAAGTCAGAGGATGGAAAACAATACTCCATGTGATAGGAACCAAGAAAAAGCAGAGGTAAGTATTCTGTTTGCAGACAATGTGACCTTCAAACCGAGAATTAGCAAAAGAGACAAAGAAGGTCACTACATACTTGTTAGGGGAAAACTTAGAAAGGAGGAGATAGAAATCATAAACATATATGTGCCAAATATGCAAGCACCCAATTATATAAGACAAATATTAATGGACATGAAAAATCAAATGAGCAATAAAACAGTTTTAATAGAGGACCTTAATACCCCACTATCACAAATAGATAGACCAAAAAATCTGCAAAGAAATATCAGAACTGAACAAACCTCTAAACAAATGGACTTAGTTTATATCTACATGGTGTTCCATACACATTCTTTTCAGCTGCATATGGGACATTCTCTAAAACAGACCATTCACTAGCCCACAGAGCAGGTTTAAGTAAATGCAAAGGAACTGAAATTATTCCATGCAATAGACAATTTTGGTATGTTTCCCAGTATCTGTTCTCTCTTTTGTCTTTTAGTGAAACTGCTAGTGAGAATCATGAAGACTCAGAATAAAGATGAGATTTCCAGTTATGATTAAATTTCATAAAGAAGCACAGAAGAATCAAATAAAAATGCAAACTTAAAAACGTGCAAAGCTTTTTATATTTTTCTAAGGGTTTATTGAATGGAACAATTAATGTTTAATTGTCTGATCACTCTTGCACACCTGTATCTAGTAATCTGAGCAACTGCTTTGAAGATAATAATATGCAGCAGAACAACCCTTGTTGATTTCCTATCATGTTTTTTTGGAATTCTGTATCATTTCTATTGTTTTTGTGTTGTCTTGTTTTTATCGTTTTTATTTTGCTTTTGTTCTTTTTTCTGTAAATAAAAAAGGTCAAAAAAAAAGGAAAAAAAAAAGAAATTATCCCATGCATATTATTTGACCACAATGCAATGAAATTGGAAATTAATGGCAAAGGAAACTGCAAAGACTCCTCAAACACATGGGAATTAAATAGCACCCCCCTGAGCAACCAGTGGGTCACAGATGAAATTAAGCAATATCTACAATCAAGCAAAAATGAAAATATAATATACCAGAACCTGTGGGATACAGTGAAAACAGCCCCAAGAGGGAAATTTATGGTGGTGAACTGTCATATCAGAAAAACAGAATGAGCACAAATAAACAACCTGATGCTGCACTTCAAGCTTCTAGAAAAAGCAGAGCAAGTTAATCTCAAAACCTAAAGAAGGGAGAAAATTATAAAGATCAGAGCAGGAATTAATGTAATGGAGACTAGGAAAATAATTCTAAGAATGAATGACTCAAAGAGTTGGTTCTTTGAAAGAACAAGTACAATAAACAAGCCCTTAACCAATCTTATAAAAAAAGGAAAGAAAAGACTTGAATTCATTTAATGAGGAATGAAAATGGTGAAATCAGGTCCTGTGGAAATTCAGATCATCATCAACCTGTGGAAATTCAGAAGATCATCAATACCTACTTGGAAAATCTTCACTCTCATAGGATGGAAAAAAAAAACCCACAAATAAACAGATTCCTAGATATGTACAAATTATCAAAGCCAGATCAAGAAGATATAAGAATTCTAAGTAACAATAACAGTATCAGTTGATAAAATTGAAAATGTAATTAAAAACTTAAAGACAAAGAAAAGCCCAGGTCCTAATGGATTCACTGCTGAATTCTATAAGGAATTTAGAGAAGATGTAATACTAATACTCTTCAAACTCTTCAATGAAATTGAAAAGGAAGCAATCCTCCCTAACTCATTCTTGGAGGCAAGTAATAACATGATATCAAAACCAGAGACCCAACTAAAAAAGAGAACTACAGGCAAATCTCCCTAATGAACATAAATGCAAAAATCCTCCATGAGATATTAACAAACAGAATGCAGCAAATCATTAAGATTATACACCATGACCAAGTAGGATTCATTCCAGAAATTCAGGGATGGTTCAATATATGCAAATCAATAAGTATAATACACCATATCAACAGACCCAAAGACAAAAACCACATGATCATCTCAATAGATGCGGAAAAAGCTTTTGACGAAGTCCAACACTCATTCATGAAAAAACCCTATAGAAAATTGGGATAGATGGTCTTTATCTCAATCTGATAAAAGCCATCTATGAAAAACCAAAATCCAACATCATACTAAATGGACAAAAAAGTAAAGGCTTTCACTCTAAAATCAGAAAGAAAACAAGGATGTCCACTGTTATCACTCCTGTCTAATATAGTTTTGGAAACACTAGCTAAAGCAATTAGACAAGAGACAGAAATAGAAGCAAGAAAGATAGGAAAGGAAGAATCATTCACAGATGACATGCTATTCTAAATAAAAGACATCAAAAACTCCACCAAAATACTTCTGGATTTAATAACCAAATTCAGTAGCATAACTGGACACAAGGTCAGCGCTCAACAGTCAATAGTATTCCTCAACACAAACAAGAAACTCACTGAGAGAGAAATTAGGGAAACCGTACCTTTCACAATAGCATCCAAAAGAATAAAATACTTAGGAATTAATCTAACAAAGGAAGTAAAGGATCTATACATTGAAAATCATAGTATTCTGAAAAATGAGATTGAAATGGATATTAGAAATGGAAAGATATCCCTTGCTCTGGGATAGGAAAAACCAACATAATGAAAACGGCTGTACAGTGATCCCTCACCTGTCATGGGAGTTACATTCCAGAAATCCCCATGATAGGTGAAGACCCACAAAGCAGTGATGTTATATTTATTTTAGACTTTATAAACCCTTCCCACACTTTTTTATTCCTTCCCAAGGAGACCCTTCTTCCCAAAGCCTTGGCTTCCAGATTCGGTGGTGCCTGGGGATGCCTGGGTGAATGGGCATCTCAGCTCTGAGGGGAGGACGGGGCAGCTGCGGATGGAAGAGCAGGCTGAGGAGTGGGGCATGTGGGACCCAGCTGAGCTGCAGTTGTAGCCCTGCTGAACCCAGTGTCTGGCCCACATTAGAGCAGGTGGGTCCTGGGGGTGCTGCTATGCACCCTCCTCAGCTATAAGCAGCACCCACCCAGTGCAGGGTCTGCTCTCATGGCCAGATGGCTGTGCTGGGCTCAGGCTGGCAGTAGTGGCATACTGCATTTCTATTGTGTGCAGTATGGTATTCATCTGCTGATGAATTATGTACTGTGCAGTATTTTATTTCAACTTAATTTTATTTTAATATGTTTAAATTAACATTTTTATATTGTTTTAAATTTTTCAGGCAAAAATAATTAAAATCATAAATATTATATAAATACCGACACACCGCAGAATCCCACAATATAGTGAAAACTGTGCAATACAGAATTAGATATATATTTTTAAAAAACCCTCAATGCAGTGAAGCTGCAATAAGTGAACTGTGATATAGCGAGGGAGGGCTATACTTCCAAAATTGTTATATGGATTTAATGCAGTCCTGATCAAAATACTATTAGCTTATCTCAAAGAAATAGAGGAAACATTCCTAAAATTCATTTGGAACCAGAAGAGACCTAGAATAGTAAAAGCAATCCTGGGCAAGAAAGGCAGGGCAGGAGGTATCACAATCTCTGACTTGAAATTATACAGCAAAGCTGCTGTGATAAAATCAGCATGGTACTGGCAAAAAGCCAGACCTGAGGGCCAGTTGAACAGATTAGAAGATGCAGACACAACTACAAACACACTCAGTCCCCTTATCTTTGACAAAGGAGCCAAACAGGTTCACTGGAAGAAAGATAGCCTTTTTAGTAAATGGTGTTGGAAAAACTGGCTTTTCATATACCAAAGAATAAAACTAGACTCATGTCTATCACCATGCACTAAACTAAAGTCAAAATGGATCAAAAATCTAAATATTGAAACAGAAACACTAAATCTACTGGCAAAGAAAGTAGGTAGAAATCTTAAAGATGTAGATGTAAGATAGAGAGTAAATGAACAAGACCCAGGCTGCATGGGAAATACTTCAAAGAATCAACAACTGGGATCACATTAAAAGCACAGCAAAAGAAATCACCAAGACTGAAAAGACAATCCACAGAGTGGGAAAATTTTAGCCAATTGTCCCTAAGACAAAGAATTTCTATCTAGAACATATAGAGATTTGAAAAATTCAGGTCCTCCAGATTCAAAGACCCAATCCAGAAATGGGCATCTGAGATGAATACACACTTCTCAGATGAAGAAATACAAATGACAAATAAATACATGAAAAAAATGCTCAACATTACTGGTTATTTGAGAAATGCAATTTATTTATTT
>PVLD010007262.1:0-93083 GCA_004027595.1 Dinomys branickii | reverse complement strand
CTGAGCTATATCCCCAGCCCTAGATAGTTTTTTTTTCTTTTTTCTTTTTTTTCGGTACTGGGGAACGAACTCAAGACCCTGTGCTTGCTAGGCAGGCGCTTATTCCACTGAGCTATACCCCCAGCCCTCTCTTACTGTTGTGCTCCAGTTCCTGTCTGTTTTTTGGCTGGATCCCTGGGAATTGCTGTGGCCCTGGGGTCGCTGCCACTGCTCTCTGCTGCTCTCTGCTGGTAGTTGCTCATACAGTGGAAAGGTAGGAGGTGACAGCCTCAGGGCAGCTGTATAGCTGGGTGCGGTGGGCTGTGTACTGTTTGCTTTGACTCCACCTTGCCTCAGGGTGCTGATTAGAAAGGTCCCTGCAGAGTGGGCATGCTGCTTTAATGGCAGTTGTAACTTTTCATCCTCACACTGGGTTTGACAACACCTCCCATCTGCTGCTGCCTCTTGTCTGGACTGCACCTTCTCCACTCCAGCTACAGCCCAGCTCTTGGAACTCCGCTCTCCCCTGGCCGAGTCGAAAGGCTCCCAGGAACATGAGCCTCCAAAGCTGAGGCTGTGAGCTGTGAATGCTAGAATGAGGGAGTGGGCCAAGGGTGTGTATGGAGTGGTGGTTCCCTCCTTCTCTGCTTTCTCTTCCTCTAACTGTGCCATGGTGGCCCTCCAAGATTTTCCTCCAGGAGAGGTCTTGTTTGCTCTTCCTGAGGGCTTCAATTCTCATTTCAGATCCTTCCTTGGTCCAAGGGGCCCACTTCTCTCCCTCTTGTCTCTCTCATGTTGCTGTATTCCAGTGTCTGGGTGGTGATCCTCCAGGAGGATCTTTGCTGTTTACCCAGTTGCCCTCTTCCAGGAAGTTTGTGTTCCTGATTTTAGAGGGAAATCTTTCACTTTTTTTTCCATTTAATATGATTTTGGCCATTGTTTTTTTTGACCTATAGTTCTCTTTTTTAGTTGGGTCCTTGCCTGATTTTGGAATCAGGGTAATGGTAGGTTGAAAGAATAAGTTTGTAGGTCCTCCTTTTCTCTCAATTTCATTAAAGAGTTTGAGGAGTATTAGCTGTATAGCCTCCCTGCAGTGCTTATAGAATTCAGTGGTGACTCCATCAGTTCCTGGGCCTTTCTTAGTTGGTAGAACTTTTATTACTGCCTCAATATCATTGTCTAATAATGGATTGTTCAGAGTTTTTATGTTTTACTGGTTCAGTCTAGGTAATTCATGTGTGTCTAGGAATCTGTCCCATTCTTCAAGATTGTCCAGTTTTTTATAGAAGTTACTAATGATTTGCTGGGTTTTTGCAGTGTCCGTTGTGATTTTGCCCTTTTCATTTCTTTCTTTTTTTGTACCAGGAATCAAACTCAGGACCTTGCACTTGCCAGGCAGGCACTTATGCCACTGAGCTGTATCCCCTGCCAACCTTTTTCACTTCTAATTGCATTGAGAAGGTATTTTCTTTCCATGTTTTGATAAGGGTAACTAAATGTCTTGTTTACTCTTTTGAAGGACTAGTTCCTCATTAACTCACAGTTTTTCGGGGGAGGTACTGGAAATTGAACTCAGCACCTCATGCTTGGCAGGCAGGCACTGTGCACTGAGCTAAATCCCCAGCCTAGAACTAGCTCTTCAATTCATTGATTCTTTGCATTTCTTTTTTAGTTTCAATTTCATTAATCTCTGCTCTAATCTTTGTAATTTCCTTCACTGTACTAAGTTTGGATTTGGACAATCTTGTTTCTCTAGGATCTTGATGTGTATCATTAGGCTGTTTACTTGAACTCACTCTGTTTTTCTAATGTGGGCATTCGTAGCAATACCCCTCCCTCTTAGGACAGCTTTCACTGTGACCCATAGATTAGGGTGTGTTGTACTGGCATTAGTGTTTGACTCTAGGAAAAGTTTCATTTTTTCCATGACCCACTCAATGTTCAAAGGTATATTATATAATATCCAGGTGTTTGTAAAAAAAATTTTGTGTGTGTGACTGATTTCTGTTTTTTGTTTGTTTCTTTTTTTTCTTTTTTTTTTTTTGTGGTACCAGGGATTGAACTCAGGACCTTGCACTTGCCAGGCAAGCGCTTCTTCAACTGAGCTATATCCCCAGCCCTTGATTTCTGGTTTCAGCACATTATGATCTGAGAGCATGCATGGGATGATTTTGAATCTTTTGTATTTATTTAAGAACATTCATGGAGTAGCACATAGCCTATTTTGGAAGAAGTTCCCCGTGCTGAGCAGAGTGTATATTCTGGAAGGCAGCTATGCTTACCACTGTACCACCAACGCCTGGTCAGAATGTGTACTCTGTTAGTAGTGTGCCCTCTCTACATACCTATTAAGTCCATTTATTTGAACATGTGTTTCAGCTCGGATATTTCATTTTTTAGAGTTAATCATCAGGTGTACTGGGGAGGTGATGTGGAGGCACTTTCACAAGGCCCCCCCACCAGGAAGCTCATGGGGTGCCTCCTGCAGAGATGAGCTCCAGGGCCACTTGGATGTCCGCTCCAGTGGCCTGTGTGGCCTACAGGCTCAGCTTGTCATCCTGGATGCCCATGTCTCACAGCTGCTGCAGGTGGCAGAGGCCTGCAGGGCATGCTGGAGGGCTTGGCTGATGAGATCGTTGGTCAGGAGTCCTGACAGGACTCCGGAGGACATTGGTGAGGTGCCTGAGGAATGGTCCTCAGTGCCAGGAGTCAGCAAGTGACAGCTGCTCTCTGGGGTGCTGGCCAGGGCCAAGGCAGCTTGCTCTGGGTGATGGACCTGGGTCCAGTTACTCCACTGTACCCCAGGGACACTGGGCGGGAGCTGGGGATGTCGCTAGAGGGCACAGATCGGGTGCTTGGGTGAAAGTCTTCCTTGCACTCCGAGAGCCCTTCAAACAGAAAGCCACCTGGCATACCTCGGAAGGAGTAGCAGGCATGCTCTGTGAAGAGGCGTCGGCACCAGGCATGGGCTGCTGCCGGCTACTGAGTGCAGAACCGGGCTGAGAGCACTGACCACAGCTGGGTGAGCAGGCATCAATGTATCCAGCATATCGGGATCAGCAAAGACAGAAGAGACCCTTGTCCTGGAGAACCCCTAAAGCAGTGGGGTTGCTGCTGAGGCCTAGGGTGGCCACAGTGATCTGGTGCAAACTTCTTACTGCTGAGTGTCCTGATGACCACTTTCCTGTAGGAGGAGCTGCCGTGCAAGGCAGTGTGCAGCACCCGGGATACCCCTGAGCGGCTACTTCGTCCACAGGTTCTGGTTTCTGTTGAGGCTCAGGCCAGGACTTGTGCAGAACATAGACTGTGGACCCTGGCTGAATGCCACAAAAGTCAAGTGTCTGGTCATCTTTTAGCCTCCGGCCACAGTAGATTGGATCAATCTGCTCCAGGTCTGGAACAGATTCGTGGAGTTTGCCAGCAATAAGCCACTCCAGAAATGAGATGCTATAGCTCCCTAATGAGTACTCTCCCAGTTCTGTCTCCGGCAGCTGAAGAATAGATTTAGGGGGGCAGCCAGGTTCGCTGCCAGATGCGAGTCAGAGAGACAGCCTCCCTCTTTGCTCTCTTTCTCCCCGTGCCCCTGAAGGTCAGCTCTGATGTTTCTTTGTTGATGTCTTGTTTAATTGACCTATTTGTGAAAATCTGGTATTGGGATCCCCCACGGTGCGTATGTTGGTATTGATTTGGTCTTTTTAGTCCAGTAGTGTTGGTCTTAGGAAGCTCGATGCACCTGTATTCAGTGCATGAATATTTACTATTTGTAGCACTTCCTGCTGAAGTTTTCCCTTAACCAACATGTAGTACCCGTCTTTGTTTCTTCTGATCAATTCGATTTATGTATTTATTTATTTTGGTACCAGGAATCGAACTCTTGTGCTGGCCAGGCAGGCGCTGTGCCACTGAGCTATAGCCCTGGCCCTTCTGATCAGTTTTAGCCTGAAGTGAGGGTTTTTTCTAAAAGATACTGACTTATTCCTGTCATCGCAGTCTTTTCCTGTTGACTCGTTTTTCCCCTTTGGTTTAACTACTCACCTTACTTAATGTGTTCATTCCAGCCAGCTTTCTGGCT
This sequence comes from Dinomys branickii, assembly GCA_004027595.1. Classification (NCBI taxonomy): domain Eukaryota; kingdom Metazoa; phylum Chordata; class Mammalia; order Rodentia; family Dinomyidae; genus Dinomys; species Dinomys branickii. The sequence continues at coordinate 89,032 of PVLD010007262.1, read as the reverse complement.
TTGTCTCTGTCTAGGATATTCTTTTCTTTAATCTTTTTGAGACAGGGTCTTGCTATGCAGTTCAGGCAGCCCTTGAGCTCCCTTTGTAGCCCAAGCTGGTCTCAAACTCAGAACAATCCTCCTGCCTCAGCCTCCCAAGTGCTGGGATTAGAGGTGGGTGCTACCACACCCATCTGTCTAGGATATTCTTGAGCATTTTCTGAAGTGCTGATTTGATGTTCATGAATTTCTGAAGCTGTTGTTTGTCATGGAATGTCCTTATTTCTCCATCAATTTTCAAAGACAATTTTGTAAAATATATTAGTCTCGGTTGTCAGGTTCTTTTCCCCCTTGTGGGAGGCTTGAAATTCTTCACTTCAAGCTCTCTTAACCTTTAACACATTTACAACAGGGCTGTAATTCCTATGTCTCACTGCCAGGTGGTTCTGATTTGAATTCAATTGTTCCAACCAGCTTGAACCACTGGTGACACATGCATGATTGCCCCATTGAGTGGCGTGTACCACCTCCCAGGGAGTCCTTGATTATAGTGCTGCAAAGAAAGGACCTGATTTAGCAGACTAGATGTCACCATATTGTAGTTCCTTAAGGAAAACATTAAAATGGTATAAAAATTATAATCCACTAATATGTGGCACAGCAGTTGTAAACACATTATATACGCCAGCAATGGCATACTTGTAAGATTTCCATGTTAAAATTTACAGAATTAATATTTGATAAACTATTCACAAGTATAAATTTATTTTAATTTAATGAAATACATTTCATGATTCTTGCAATAATTTTAATTGCTATGAATGTTATTAATTAATATATAGATACTTGGGCAGTAATTTAGATTCAAGCAACTAGGCCAGGCGTGGTGGCGCATGCCTGTAATCCCAGCACTCAGGAGGCTGAGGCAGGAGGATTGTTGCAAGTTTGAGACCAGCCCAGGCTACTAAGTGAGCTCAAGGCCAGTCTGAACTACACAGCAAGACCCTGTTTCAAAAAGACAAAAAAGTCCAACCAAACAAATTCAAGCAACTAACTAGATTTGGTCAATTTATAGGTGTCAAAATTTTTTATTAGTAAACTATTGTTTTTTCTTGTTTTGTTTTTGACTTTGTGTTTATTTTTTTCTCTTTAAAATAAAAATTTTAAAAATTTTGTTAGTGAAAAGACCAATAAAAGTGATTGGATCTGTTTGTACCACAAGTGGTTCAAGCTGCTGGGAACATGGTAAAGTTTGTGTTGAAAGTCTGCTGTAACCCTAATGAGTTTACCTTTATAAGTGACCTTCTGCTTTTCTCTAACATTTTTTTTTTTGAGATAGGGTCTCCCTATGCAGTTCAGGCTGGCCTTGAACTCACTTTGTAGCCCAGGCTGGTCTCAAACTCCCATCAATCTTCCTGCCTCAGCCTCCCAAGTGCTGGGATTACAGGCATGTACACTACCATGCCTGGTAGTAAGGGGTTTTTGGAATTTTTTTTGGTACCAGGAATCAAAACTTAGGATCTTGCACTTGCCAGGCAAGTGCTTATACTGTTAAGATTCTGTCTTTCCAGGAATTCTGGGATCTTGACCATGTCGTATCATGGAGAACTTCTTTAGTCATTGTATTTATTATTTATTTGGTGTTCTTTTTTTTGTACCAGGAATCAAACTCAGGACCTTACACTTCCCAGGCAGGCGCTTATGCCACTGAGCTACATCCCTGGCCCTTACTTGGTGCTCTGTAAGCCTTACCTGTGTGTTGAGTTCTTCCTACACTTGGAAAGTTTTCTACTATGATTTCTGTTAGTAGATTTTCCCATGGGTGCTGTGTTCTTATTTCTCTCTAATCCCAGTTACCCTTAGGTCAGTCTTCTTTAGGGCACGCAGTAGCTGTTGGATGAATCTTCCTCTCTCATCATTTTAAAGATTTTCTGAGTATATTATCATGTGATTCTACTTTGTCTTTGATTTCTGAGACCTTTTGCTCACAATGATCATTTAAGTATTTTTTGTTTGTTTGAGACAAGGACTTGCTATGCAGCTCAGGCTGCCTTGAACTGACTACATAGCCCAGGCTGGCCTTGAACTCACAGCGATCCTCCTGCCTCAGCCTCCCAAGTGCTGGGATAACAAGTGCAACCACACCCAGTCTCAAGTTTTGAACAGTTTTGGTCACTTCCTCTAATTTTTATTTATTTCTTCCATAACCACATTGGTTAGTTTGTTTATTAGTTCCTCTCTGTTGTTGTTTGTTTGTTTGTCTTTTTGAGACAGGGTCTTACCATTCATTCAGTTCGGGCTGACCTTGAGCTCACTTTGTAGCCCAGGCTGGTCTTGACTCACAACAATCCTCTTGCCTCAGCCTCCCCAGTGCTGGGATTACAGGTGTGGGCCACCATGACTGGCAGTTTCTCTATCTTTTAGGTTATGTCATTTCTGAGTTCACTGAATTTCTCTCTTTAATCATTAAGTTCACTTCCCTATCTTTTGTTTGATTTCTTCTCCATTGGGAATCTTTGGAGCATTTTCTTGCTTTTTCATATTCCTGTGTGTGTGTGTGTGTGTGTGTGTGTGTGTGTGCATGCGCATGCGCGCACGAACATACTAAAGGTTGAAGTTAAGTTGAATAAAGAGACTTTGTTGTTGGTATGAAGATCTCTTTAGTTAGGTTGCTTACCAGAGGTCTTGGCTTCATTTTTCAAGAGGTATTATTTACCATTTCAGTCTGTTCAATTTAATGGGGTTGGACCCTATCACTGCATTGTAAGGAGAGTTTCTCCTGGTCGTAATGGCAGCAACAGATCTGATCATACATCAGTCATAACTATTAAAACTTGTTTAAAAAATAAATCAAACTTGTTTTTTTTTAATTTTTTTGGGATAGGTCTCTCTGTGTAGTTAAGGCTGGACCTGAACTCCTCCAGATCCTCCTGCCTCAGCTCCCAAGTGCTAGGATTCTATATGTATACCACCACACCCAGCACTGTTTTTAAATTTTTGCCCTCTGATAACAATCCTAAACATGTATGCACCAAATATTAGAGCACCAAACTACATAAGACAAATCTTAACAGACATGAAAACCCATATAATTAATAACACTATTGTAATAGGGGACCTCAACATCCCTTTGACGCAATGAGATAGGTCAACTAGACAAAAAATCAGGAAAGAAATAACAAATCTGAACCAAAGCTATGAACAAATGGACTTAGTAGGTGTGTACAGAGTGTTCCACCACACAACATCAGAATACACATTTTTCTCAGCAGCACATGGGACTTTCTCTGAAATAGACCACATTCTAGCCCATAGAGCATACCTACCTAAATGCAAAGGAACTGAAATTATACCATGCATATTATCTGATCCCAATGCAATGAAATTGGAAATTAATGACAAAAGGAACTCCAAAAACTCCATATACATTGGAAATTAAACAACAACCTCCTGAACAACTAATGGGTCACAGAAGAAATTAAAGAAGATTTTTAAAAATACCTACAAACAAACAAAAATGTAGATACAATTTACCAGAATCTGCGAGGAAAGCAGCCCTCAAAAGGAAATTTATAGCGGTGAACTCACACATAAGGAAAATATAAAGAGAACAAATAAATAGCCTAATGCTATACCTCAGACTTTTAGGAAAAGAAGAACAAGTCAAGCCCAAAGCCCAAAGAAGGGAGAAGATTATAAAGATCAGGGCAGAAATTAATGCAACTGAGATGAAGAAAACCTTACAAAAAATAAATGAATCAAAGAATTGGTTCTTCAAAAGAATAAATAAAGTTGATAAACCCCTAGCCAACCTTATCAAAAAAAGAAAGGGAAGAATTCAAATTCATGCAATAAGGAATGAAAGGGATAAAATTAATACAGATTGTACAGAAATTCAGAAGATCATTAATTCCTATTTTGAAAATCTTTACTCCCATAGGATAGAAAACTCAGAAGAAATGGACAGATTCCTAGATATGTACAAATTACCAAGGTTGAATCAAGAAGATATAAAAATCCTGAACAACCCAATGTCAATTAATGAGATTGAAAATGTGATTAAAAACTTACCAACAAAGAAAAGCCCAGGCCCTGATGGATTCACAGCAGAATTTTACAAGAAATTCAGAGAAGGGGCTGGGGATATAGCTCAGTGGAATAAGCGCTTGCCTAGCAAGCACAGGGTCCTGAGTTCGATCCCCAGTACCGCCAAAAAAAAAAAAAAAAGAAATTCAGAGATTTCATACCAACACTCCTCAAACTCTTCAATGAAATTGAAAAGGAAGCAATTCTCCCTAACTCATTTCTGGAGGGGAGTATTATACTAATACCAAAACCAGAGAAAGACCCAACCAGGAAAGAAAACAATAGACTAATCTTCCTAATGAATATAGATGCAAAAGATACTCAATAAAATACTAGCAAATAGAATGCAGCAAATTATCAAGAAAATCATACAGCATAACCAAGTTGGATTCATTCCAGGAATGCAGGGATGGTTCAGTATTTGCAAATCAATTAATGTTATACACCGTATCAACAGAGACAAAGGCAAAAACCATATGATCATCTCAATAGATGCAGAAAAAGCTTTCGACAAAGTCCAACATGCATTTATGATAAAAACTCTACAGAAAATAGGGATAGTCTTTACCTCAACCTGATCAAAGCCATCTATGACAAACCAACAGCCAATGTCATACTAAATGGACAAAAACTGAAAGCTTTTACTTTAAAATCAGGAACAAGACAAAGATATCCACTGTTACCACTCCTCTTCCAACATGGAGGCATTAGCCAGAGCAATTAGACAAGAGAGAGAAATAAAAGGAATAAGGATAGGAAAGGAAGAAGTAAAACTATCACTATTTGCAGATGGCATACTTTACATGGAAGATCCCAAAAACTCCACAAGTAGACTCCTTGAATTAATTGACAAATTTAGCAGTGTAGCTGAATACAAAGTCAACACCCAAAAATCAAGCATTCCTATACACAAACAACAAACAGACTGAGAGAGAAATTAAGGAATCTGTACCTTTCACAATAGCATCCAAGAAATTGAAATATTTAGGAATCAACCTAACAAAAGAAGTAAAAGATCTATTCAATGAAAACTACAGTACTCTGAAAAAAGAGATTGAAGAGGATTTCAATAAATGGAAAAATATTCCTTGCTCATGGATAGGGAGAACCAACACTGTGAAACTGACCATACTACCAAAATTGTTGTACAGACTGAATGCAATTCACATTAAACTACCATTAGCATACCTCACAGATCTAGAGAAAGCATTCCTTAAATTCATCTGGAACCAGAAGAGACCCAGAATAGCAAAAGCAATCCTGGGCACCAAGGACAAGTCAGGTGGAATTACAATCCCTGACCTGAAATTATACTACAAAGCTTCTGTAATAAAATCAACATGGTTGTTATGGTTGATATGTTGGGTCAACTTGGGGAGTCTAGAGGTTTGGCTGAGTGACTCAGCAGGAAGCCAGGGTGCTTACTTTATATACAGCCTGAGCCTGTGGAAGAGGAGTGCATGGAGATTATGTGAGAGCTATGCGCCCCCCAGATGGGGTAGCCTGTTGACAATGTAAGGGAGAAAAAGAGGCTGCTTGTCTGCCGTTCTTCCCTTTTTGCTGGTTGTTTTTGCTGTGCTTTGTTGCCACGAACACTTGCCCTCTGCCATGTGCCACTGTGCCTCAGAACCAGTGAAGTATGGACTGAAACCTCCACAAACTGTAAACTACATAAACCTTTCCTTCCTTCATTTTGGGTGTTGGGTATTTTGTCTCAGCAATGAGAGAAAAGTAACCAAGACAATAGTGCTGGCTAAAAAACAGACCAAAAGATCAATGGAACAGACTGGAAGACACAGATACAACCATAAACACACTCAGCCACCTAATCTTTGATAAAGGGGCCAAACAAACTCACTGGAGGAATGGTAGCCTCTTCAATAAATGGTGCTGGAAAAATTGGTTTGCCACCAGCCAAAAGACTGAAAATAGACCCAAGTCTATCACCATGCACCAAACTAAAGTCAAAATGGATCACAGATCTCAATATTAAAACAGAAACACTAAATTAAAACAGAAACACTAAATCTATTGGAAGAGAAAGTAGGTAAAAACCTTGAAGACATAGGGGTAGGCAGAGAGTTCATGAACAAAAACCAAACTGCCCATGAAATACTTCAAATAATCAAACAACTGGGATCTCATCCTACTGAAAAGTTTCTACACATCTAAAGAAATCACCAGCAGAGTAAAAAGAAAACCCACAAATTGGGAAAAAAATTTAGCCAACTGTCCCTTGGACAAAGGTCTTCTATCTAGAACGTATAAAGAATTAAAAAACATCAGCCCTTCCAAATTCAAAGACCCAATCCAAAAATGGGCAGCTGAGATGAGTACACACTTCTCATATAAAGAAATACAAATGGCAAAGAAATACATGAAAAAATGTTCAGCATCATGAGTCATTCGAGAAATGCAAATTAAAACAACTGAGATTTCACCTCACCTCAGTAAGAATGGATATCATTAAGAAATCAACCAATAACAAATGCTGGTGAGGCTGTGGAGAAACGGGAACTCTTCTCCACTGCTGGTGGGAAAGCAGACTGGTGAAACCACTGTGAAATTGGTTTGGAGATTCCTCAGCAAACTAGGTCTAGAGGTCCCATTCAACCCAGCTATTCCCCTTCTGGGTATTTTCCCAGAAGATCTGAAAACATCATACCACAGTGATATATGTGCACCCATGTTCATAGCAGCACAATTTGTAATTGCTAAATTGTAGAAGCAACCCATATGTCCATCCACTGAGGATTGGATAAAAAAATTGTACTTTTATATAATGGAATATTTTTTTTTCCGGGACCGGGGATCGAACTCAGGGCCTTAGTGCTTAGCGGTAAGCACTTAGCCCACTGAGCTGTACCTCCAGCCCGGTATATAATGGAATATTACTTAGCTATAAAGAAAGATAAACTTGAGGCTTTTATAGGTAAATGGTCACAACTAGAGACCATACTCATAAGTGAAATAAATCAGATGTGCATGTGTAAGCACATCTTGTCTCACTAGTAAAAGAACCTGAAAGAGTGAATAAAAACTAGGAGGTATGATAGTGTCTTGGTTACTTTCCTCTCGTTGAGAAAAAATACCCAACACCCAACACGAAGGAAGGAAAGGTTTATTTAGCTTACAGTTTATGGAGGTTTCAGTCCATACTTGGCTGGTTCTGAGGCAGAGTGGTACATGGCAGAGGGCAAACGTTCATGGCAGCAGAGCACAGCAAAACAACCAGCAAAAGGAAGGAATGGCAGCAAGCAGCCTCCTTCCTTCCTTTACATGGTAAACAGTCTACTTGAACCCAGGGGGTGAGTAGCTCTCACACAATCTCTATGCCCTCCTCTTCCACAGGCTCAGGATGTATACAAAGTAAGCACCCTGGCTTCTTGTTGAGTCACTCAGCCAAACCTCTAGACTCCCCAAGTTGACACAATGTATCAACCATAACAATCCACCCCTTGTCAACTTGGCAACCAGACACATTTCTTTAAACCAGGTTCCACATACAAAGACATTATATCACATTAGAACCATAACATTTTGCCCCCTAAAGACTCATGTACATCCCTTTATGCAAAAGGCATTTAGTCCATCTGCAAGAGTTGCCAAAGTCCACAGTTTCAGCATTGCTAAAAAGTCCAAGTTCCAAGTCTCCTCTGAGATGCAAGGCAAACTCTTTAGCTACAAGTCCCCCATACCAATGGAAAGTTAAATACTTAAAACATTCAACGGCACAAAATAAACATTATCATTCCAAAAGGCACCAACAGGGGTATACAGAGCATTGGGACCAAAGCAAGTCCAAAATCCAGCAGGGCTAACATTATGTCCTGTAATTCCACATCCAGCATCTGAAGCAACTTGCGGCACATTGTGAGCTCCAAAGGGCTTGCATGAGTCCACCCCTATGGCACTTCTGGTGGTTACAGCTCCCATGGCTTCTCTCTTAGGCCTGCTTTGCTTCCTCCTTGCAGCTTTCCTCAGATGATTCACAGTCCTGTCTTTTCTACACTTCTGAGGTTTCCAGTACACCTGTTGCCTCACACTCACAGCCTCATACACTGCCCTCTCAGGGGCACGCTGCCTGGCCTCCCAGGCCTTCTGAAATCTGGGTGGAAGCCTCTTTAACCTCAGAACTCTTGCATTCTCCATGCACCTAAATCCAGGGCCACGTGGATGATGCCAAGGTCTGCTGCCACCTGCAGCAGTAGCCAAACTTTTCTCTCTCTTGGCCATAAGGGTCGAGTGTCTGGATCACTGGGCACACTGAATCCAATTCTAAGGAACAAATTCTCTATGCTGCCTCCATTCTGGAACCTGGTGCAGCCACCTCTGCCATTCTGGAACATGACGCTCTGTGGTTCCTTCTCAAGGAAAGATCTCTCACCTTTACAGTTTTGAGGCTGCAAATGGTGGAGACTTGCATCTTGTGATGCCCTCAGGCCATCTTTTTCATTCTTTTGTTCCTTCTCAGCAGCAGAGATCTCCTCAGCCTTATCTTTGCAGTCCACAGCTTTACTGGATCTTCCCTTCTGGCCAAACTCATTTTAAATCAGCCTGCTGGGCTCTTTGCTCTTGATTCTCAATATAAATCTGGCTAAAAGCCCCCAACAATAGCCATGCCACTTCCCCAACATACAACTGCCTTGAAATTTCTTTTGCCAGATTAATCAGTTCATTGTCTCCCTTAATCTCAGCCTTAGGGAAAGTCTCTGGACACAAGCAAAATACAGACAAACTTTCTGCCACGCCATAACATATATCATCTGGAGTCCCACAGCCAATGCAGTCCTTCTTCCCAGCAGAAACCTCCCGAACCTGGCCTTTACTGGCAGGATTTCTATTGGCCTTCTGGTCTTCCAAGCTCTGAACAGAATCTCCCAGACAGAACAGCCGAAGGTGTTCTAGCGCATCTCTTTCAGGTGATATCTCCAAACCTTTCCAAACTCTTCCCACAAGCCATTTCCAAAGGCTCTTGAACCACATGGTCAGATATAGTCACAGCAACGATCCCACCTCTGACACCAAATTCTGTCGTGGTTACTTTTCTCTAGTTGCTGAGACAAAATACCCAACGCCCAAAATTAAGGAAGGAAAGGTTTATTTAGCTTACAGTTTGTGGAGATTTCAGTCCATACTTGGCTGGTTCTGAGGCAGAGTGGCACACGGCAGAGGGCAAACATTCATGAAGGCAGAACACAGCAAAAATGACAAGAGCAAAAGGGAGGAATGGCTGCAAGCAGCCTCTTTTTCTCTCTTAACAGGCTACCCCCACCCAGGGGGCGTGTAGCTCTCACAGAATCTCCATGCCCTCCTCTTCCACAGGCTCAGGATGTACACAAAGTAAGCATCCTAAGCTTCCTGCTGAGTCACTCAGCCAAACCTATAGACTCCCCAAGTTGACACAATGTATCAACCATAACAGATAGACATTATGAAATGAAAGGAAAATGCTCAAAAGTAACACTGGGGTGTGGGAAAGGAGAAAGGAAAGAAGGGGAAATCATGTATGTACGTATATACAGGATAGCTAACAGTCGTACAACTGTCTTCTACTGCTTTCCTGAAAGGAACAGATAATGATTACTGGTTTGATCACTATTGCATATCTCTATTTGTTTTCCTGAGAAACCACTTTGAAGATGTCGATATGTAATACAACAACCATTGTTAATTTCCTACCACTTTGTCTGTAATCCTGTATTGTTTGTACTGTTCTCATGCTATTTTGTAAATGGATGTCTGTTTGTTAATATGTTTTCTTTTATTTTTAAAATAAAAATATTTTGCCCTTCTATCAGGTACCTTTGTAGTCTCTACCATATTACTATTGGCAGTTACTTGTGATGTGGAGGGAGAAGGGAAGGAAGGAGGAAGGAGAAAAGGAGGTGGGTAATCAGTTGGAAGAGGGGAAGATAACAAAAATATTAATAGTTAAAAAAAATAGGAGGTCAGACTCTGTTAGAGGCATTGTATAGTTGGAGTATAGTGTTAGCACTGAGGAGGTTTAAGAGAATATTTGCTGGGAGATGGGTGCAGGGGAAAGAGATACAATTAGAGGCTGAGGGAAGCTGTCAGGTTGTGGTTGGTTTTGATATTTTTCGTCCTGGGAATCAAGCTCAGGGCCTCATGCCTGCCAAGCAGGTGTTGCGCTGCAGAGCTACATCTTCACCCTATAGTTTTTCCGAGTCAACTCTAAGCACAGCTGAGTGAAGGGTTACTCTGACATAACCATGAATGGTATCTATTAACAGATATCATTGTAGAAAGCTTTCCAAGTATGAGGAAAGAACTCAACATACAGGAAAGTGAGATTTACAGAACACCAAATAAATATAAGGACAGAAGAAGCTCTCCATGACACAATATAGTCAAGACCTTAGAAGTCTAGGAAGACAATCTCAAAAACTGTTAGAGAAACTTAAAAGCTGGTTTGTTCTTTTTGTCTTTTTGAGATAGGGTCTCGCTATGCAGTTCAGGCTGGCCTTGAGCTCATTTTGCAGCCCAGGCTGGTGACCAACTTGCAATGATCCTCCTACCTCAGCCTACTGAGTGCTGGGATTACAGGTGTGCGCCACCACACCCAGCTGTTCTTATCTTTTGTACATAGCTAGGTACCTGTTACAGAGGATTACATGAATGGGGGAGAGAAAGCCAGCTAAGAGAGGAGGACAGATCAAGGAAGAGTGAAGAGACTAGGACAGGGAGGAAGGACAGTTAAAGAGACAAGACAGAGAACAGAATAAAGGAAAAATCTTGAATACGTTTTAAAATTAAAAGTTGAAAGACGATAAAACTAATGCTGATACAGAAGCAAGAATTGCAGAAGAAAAGAAAGGAAAATCCTAGACCAGCAAATTCACTCCCCTCATTGCTGCTACACCTCAGCCAGAGCATCCACACCATTTCCTTCCCGCTGTGGTCCTGGGCACCTGGCAGGCTGCCACAGCGGCCCCCCCCTGCCTGAGGACTATCAGCTCCTGCCTGGGCGTGGGGAGGGCTGCCTGTCTCTCTGTGCCTCCACCTGGTGGCAGGCTGGGCCTGGGGCATGGTGAACTGTTGACCTTTGTCTCTGTCCCAAGATTCAACCACCTCAGCTTGGGGAGAGGAGGACGGGAGATATCACTGGCTGGACCCAAGGCTGTTCATCACCGTCTGCCAGTGACCTAGCACTCCTGTTTCTCCTGCTTACGCAGCCCCATGTTCACCTCAGAGTGCTTGCTCCAGGGGCTTTCCGCCTAATCAGTCCCCAGAAGTTCTCCGCCTGGGTTGGTTTGGGGGATACTCTTGCAAGGGGACAATACAATACAGGACACATATTTTATATGATTATTTATCATAGTCTCCCAAAGGACGATATACAAGAGAGTGCAGGAAACCTGTGCACACACCAAGACCAAGGAACCAGCCGAGGGCCCGGATCCCACGGAAACATCCTGCATGAGTCCAGCTGAAGACCTAGAGCCCATAAAAGTGCCTTCCACCAGTCCAACTGGAGGCCCAGAGCCCACGACAACATCTCACACAGGCCTGTTTTGCGGATCTGCGCTAGGAAGGCCCAAAGGTCAGTGGTGGAATCTAGGAAATCTGTGCCTGCAGGATGAAGGACCTGTGCTAGCAGGCTGAGGGATCTGCACTGGAGCTGGGAAGCGACGCTCAGAAGAACGAGAGCTCCCCCAAAAGGTACCACAGCCATCCTCAGCGACAGTGAGGTCCCGAGCTCCTGCAATGACCAAGATGGCTGAGTTCTGGTCAGGAAAGCCATTGCATCAAGCTTCTCCAGGAGACCGGCAATGTACCATCTTTCCCTCCAGAGCCAGGAAGTGATGCTCAAAGTGAAGACCAGAGCTCCCCCAAAGTGAACCATAGCCATTCTCAGTGCCAACGAGGTCCCAAGCTCCTCGCAGGACAAAAACAGCCAAGTTCATCAGGAAAGCCAGCATGACGAGCTCCTCCAAAACAACCAAGAGCTCCTTACAGCTTCTACCAGCTCTTGACAGCCTCTCTCAGCTCCTGACAGCCTCTTTAGTTCCCAAAAGCCTTTTTTCTTCTTCTCCAGGTCTGCCTCGTATCCTGCTGGGAAGAGTCCCCAGTTGGGCCTCCCACACCCAGCATCATGCTTAACTCATTTCAGCTGGGGGTTATAAGCTGACCACCAGTTGTCAATGTATTACACTGCCCGAGTCCCATGTCCCCTCTGTTCCTTCCTGCTTAGATCCCAACTGTCCCTGGCTCAAGAACTCTGCTTTCTGATGTGTGGAACTTGGCCCAGTCCCTGGCTCTGCGGAGGGTCTCCTCTCCTGCGTGGGGTCGGGGTGGGGGCTAGGATTTCCTGCTCAGACCTTTCTGGTATTTGAGGAAAGCACCCACTGTAGACCAACTCTGTTCAGTTTCCTCCTCTGTGTCTCCAGGGATGTGACCCATGGGTCCCTGCCCACAGTTGTCAGCCTCTATCTAGGGCCAGGGGTGTCCCTTGTCGATGCTGGGCAGTGGGTGGGATGCTGCTGAGATGCAGTATTCCTGATGTCTGGGAGGGTGGTGGCGGTGAGGGACAGCCCACTTCTGTGTCGCTATCTCTCATTCTGTCTTGTTGCCCATCACAGCTTCCCTGGGGCCCCAAGCACACTTTACTCCATGCTGGGTTTCCTCTTCCAGGTGGGAAGGACGGTGTGCAGGAGGCCTATCCAGGAGTCCGGCTTCTGCAGCTCTGGCTGCTTCCCTCAGGCAGTGAGAACCATTCCCCAGATGCCTTGTGCTCCAGGGAAAGGGTGTGCGGAGCAGTGTGGACCTGGGGTGGCCCTGCCTCCCCTTTCCAACAACGCTGATATCTGGTTTGATAAAGGATTTGTCTTTCTGACTGATGTTCAGTTTCTGGGTATGACCGCCACACAGTTCAGGACACTACATTTTGGTGACGCTTCAGTTATCTTTAATGCATTTACTTAGAGGTAAAGTAACAGGTGCCTGTCTTGATTACTTTTTTTCTCATTGCTAGGACAAAATACCTGACGCCCAGAATTCAGGAAGGAAAGGTTTATTTAGCTCACAGTTTGTGGAGGTTTGAGGCCATGCTTGTCCGGCTCCAAGGCAGAGGGGCACACGGCACAGGAAAACAGTTGATAGCAGCAGAAAAACAGCAAAAGCAGTAAGAGCAAAATGGAGGGGCAGCAGCAAGCAGCCCCTCTCCCTCCCTTATGCTGTGTGCAAACTACCCGCCCCAGGGCGGGGGTAGCACTCACACCCATAACCCCAGCACTGCACCGTGGTCCATGGAAAATCTAAAATCGAAGCCTGCCCCATGACTGCATGAGGATTTGGGGCTGTGCTGACACAAACCCTAAGAGTGCCACAGTAAGTATCACACACTAGGCGACGTAACAATAAAAATATATTCTTAGTTTCTCAAGACCACAGAGGCTAGAACCCCAAGATCAAGGTGTGGCAAGATGGGCATCTGCTGAGCTTTCAAGGCTGTTTTCTCCGCCTTTGCATGCTTGCCCCCTCCTCAGAGGAACAGCATTCACACAGGATTGGGGCCTTCCGAGGACATAGTTCAAACTTCGTTACTGTACTTTTTAAAAAGACTCTGTCACCAAATACAGTCACATTCTGAGGTGCTGGGGGTATTCAGTGTTTTGGGAATTGGGGGACACATTTCAGGTCATCAGTGCTACACTGTTGTCACCAGCTCCCATGGGCTGCAGCCCAGGAAAGATGGAAATCACACAGGGGCTACTTCCAAGGCCCTGCTAGGTATGATACTGCTGTCTCTGCGGCCAACTGGCTGAGGATTCTTTTGCTCAGTTTGTATAAAAATCAGCAGTAGGCAAAGGATAGCTTTTTTTGGCGTGAATAGCTCTAAGCCTGAGCCGGACATGTAGGTTCTTAGGGTTAGTTGAGCTCCTCGCTACTTTTAGCACCCGCGGTACCAGCAGCCTTTCCTGTTCCTAGCTCTCAGTGCACCTGCTCAGCTTGCTCTCCCTGAGATAGAAATTGTGCATAGCAAAAACATAGCATCTGAAAGAGGCTTGATTAGGGGGCTGGGCATATAGCTCAGCAGCATGATGCCTGCTTGGCAAGCGTGAGGTCCTGAGTTCAATTCCTGGTTTAAAAAAAAAATAAGAGGCTTGATAAGGATTATGCTGCAGCATACAGCGCACAGACTGGCTAAGGGTATGGAAAGTTTGCTTATGTAGACGAAAAAGGCGGGCCTGCAGGTACACAGTGTCAGGCCTTCTGTTCAGTCATGGAGGTTCCTGCGGAAGCTGTAGAGGCGAGGAGTTATCTAGGATAGGGTCTGACCAGAGGCATCTTCAGCCAGAGCAAGCTTCCTGGGGTGACTGTGGAGCATCTGATGCAGCTGCAGCCAGCTGAGAGGTGTTTGGGCAGCTGCAGAAGAAAAAAATTAGAAATATCTCTTGGGAAGTGCTGGGCCCCTCTCTCCTGTCTCATGTGACAGTGGCATGGCTGTTTCACCATTGATGTTGACCTCCATCACCTGGCTGGGTATGTCAGGGTTTTTCATTGTTAAATTATTACCCCCTGGGAGGGGGCAGGGGAGGAGAAGTTGAAGGAAGGATACAGGAATGGGGAAAAAAACTTACAGGTACAAATGTACAGGTACAAATTCTCTATGATGAATGTGATCATTATCTGTACTGATAAAATCTGGGGTTTTTTTCTTTTTGAGACAGGGTCTCGCTATACAGTTCAGGCTGCCCTTGAGCTCACTTTGTAGCCCAGGCTGGTCTCAAACTTGCAACGATCCTCCTGCCTCAGCTTCTGGAGTGCTGGGATTACAGGAGTGTGCCACCATGCCTGGCTTAAAATCTGATTTAATAAAATACAAAAAAAAAGTTATGCCCCCTGTCCTGCTCTTACATTCTGTACTTTTGGACAGAAATCACTATGTGTAGCCCATACATATGGGGCTGAGAATTGTCTTCTTTTTTTTTTTTTTTTTTTTTAGCGGTACTGGGGATCGAACTCAGGACCCTGTGCTTGCTAGGCAGGCACTTATGAGAATTCTCTTCCACAAAACTAGGAAAGACCTAGGGTATATATTCATGGTCTTTATTCAGCAAAGGATTCTTAAATATGACATTAAAAGCATACAAAGAAGATAACTTAGATTCATCAAAATACACAAACCTCCGTGCATAAAGGACATTACTAAGAAAGTAAAAAGAGGAGGGGGATCTAGCTCAGCGGCACAGGCGCCCGCCTGGCAAATGCAAGGCTCTGAGTTTGATTCCAGAAGAAGAAGAAGAAGAAGGAGAAGGAGAAGGAGAAGGAGAAGGAGAAGGAGAAGGAGAAGGAGAAGCAGAAGGAGAAGGAGAAGGAGAAGGAGAAGGAGAAGGAGAAGGAGAAGGAGAAGCAGAAGAAGAAGAAGAAGAAGAAGAAGAAGCATCTGGGCGTGGTGGCGCATGTCTGTAATCCCAGCACTTGGGAGACTGAGGCAGGAGGATCATTGCGAGTTTGAAGCCAGTCTGGACTACAAACTAAGCTCAAGGCCAGCCTGAGCTGCATAGCAAGACTCTGTCTCAAAAAGACAACAAAACAAACAAGAAAATGAGACTTTATAAAGAAAAAAAAAGTGAAAACAAAATCTACAAAGTGAGAGATAATATTTGCAAATTATATGTCTGATAAGGGTCTAGAATCCTGAACACATAAAGAATACAACTCAACAGGAAAAAGTCAAAAGCATCCAATTAAAAGCAAAAGATCTAAATAGGTATTTCCCCAGAAAACATATATAAATGGCCAACAAGTACATGAAAAGTGGATCGTACCTGTTACCTTCATACCTGTTACCACGGCTATTAAGAAAAGTGGGAAGTGGCACATGCTGGCAGGGGCCACTCATACATTGCTACTGGGAATGTAAAATGGTGCAGTGTTCAAAAAGTTAAACACATATCGCTAGTACTATATGAACAAGCAATTCTGCTCCTAGGTATATGGCCAAAATTATCAAAAACATGAACTAACAAAATCACAAGTTCACGGCAGCAATAATCACAATATCTGAGAGGTGGAAAAAGCCCAAAGATCTATCAGTGGATGAATAGATAAACAAATTGTAGTATAGGAGTATCCCAAATGTTACAGTGGTGTCATCAACGTTACAAAAAGAGAAAACAAAGTGATAGGCAACAGTGAAGAGCCCCAGAGAACCAGCACACCTATGGCAGACCATGCTTGCTCCTTCAAAGCCAGGTATTTCACAGTAAGCCCCCCACCCCCTTGCCTTCCTGCTCAACTTTCCCTAACCTGCTGTGCTGGGGACCTCAAGCCTCATCCTCACCCTCCTCCTGCTCGAACTCCCCCTGTTCATCAGCCGTGGCGTCCTGGTACTGCTGGTACTCAGACACCAGGTCGTTCATGTTGCTCTCGGCCTCGGTGAACTCCATCTCGTCCATGCCCTCGCCCGTGTACCAGTGCAGGAAGGCCTTGTACCGGAACATGGCCGTGAACTGCTCTGAGATGAGCTTGAACAGCTCCTGGATGGCCGTGCTGTTACCGATGAAGGTGGCCGACATCTTGAGGCCACGCGGTGGGATGTCGCACACAGCCGTCTTCACATTGTTGGGGATCCACTCCACAAAGTAGCTGCTGTTCTTGTTCTGCATGTTGAGCATCTGCTCGTCCACCTCCTTCATGGACATGCGGCCGCGGAAGATGGCGGCCACCGTGAGGTAGCGGCCATGGTGCGGGTCACAGGCAGCCATCATGTTCTTGGAGTCAAACATCTGCTGGGTGAGCTCGGGCAACGTCAGGGCACGGTACTGCTGGCTGCCCTAGCTGGTAAGGGGCGCGAAGCCTGGCATGAAGAAGTGCAGGCGCGGGAAGGGCACCATGTTCACAGCCAGCTTGCGCAGGTCTGCGTTCAGCTGGCCCGGGAAGCGCAGGCAGGTGGTCACCCCGCTCATGGTGGCTGACACCAGGTGGTTGAGGTCGCCGTAGGTGGGGGTGGTCAGCTTCAGGGTGCAGAAGCAGATGTCGTACAGGGCCTCCTTGTCGATGCAGTAGGTCTCATCGGTGTTCTCCACCAGCTGGTGCACAGAGAGGGTAGCGTTGTAGGGCTCCACCTTTGATCAATCTTGTATGTCTATGTGTTTTCCTGAGCATACATTTTGAAGATAGCAGTATGCAATGCAACAACTATTGTTGGTTTCCTGTTGCTTTGTCTATAATTCAATTCTGATTATACTGTTATTGTGCTACTTTGTGTCTCTTTGTTAGTGCTTTCTGCCTTTTTTGTGTGTGTTTTTTTGTTTTTGTTGTTTTTGTTGATGTAGTTCTTTTTCTTTCACACTTTAAAAAGAAAAATTATATAAAAAAACGAAAAAGGAAGGAAGGGATAATTATCTATGTATGTAAGTAAGTATGTATGTATATGCAGCATATCTAACACAGTTGTACTACGGACTTAGGTCACTTTATTATGAGGAATAGTTGATGATTATTTGTTTGATCAATTTTGCATGTCTATATCTGTTTTCCTGAGTATACACTTCAAAGTTATCAATATGTAATGCAACAACCATTGTTGATTCCCTGTCACCTTGCCTGTAACTCAGTTTTGATTGTACTGTTCTTATGCTACTTTGTGTCTGTTTGTTAATGTTTTTGTTTCTTTACTTTTAAAATAAAAGTGAAAAAAAAAAAAAGAAAAGCTGACTGACAAAAAAACCCAAATTGTAGTATATACATATATCAGACTATTATTCAGCCATTAACAAATGAAGCAGTGAGCCCAGCATGGTGGCATATGCCTATAATCCCACATACTCAGAAAGCTGAGGCAGGAGGATCCCAACCTCAAGGCCAGCCAGGGCAACTTAATAAGATCCTGTCTCAAAAGAAAAATAAAAGGTAGCTCAGTGGTAGAGTGCTTGCCTTGTACACATGAGCCCCTGGGTTCAATCCCAGTACCACAAAAATGAAGAAGAAAAAGAACTGATATACTCTTTAATGTGGATGGCCTTAAAAAGTATTAATGGAGGGCCTGGGACATAGCTCAGTGGCATAAGTGCCTGCCTGGCAACTGCAAGGTCCTGAGTCCAATTCCTAGTACCAAAAAAAAAAAAAGTGCTAATGGAAAGAATCCAGACACCGAATGTGATATGTTATGTAATGGAAAGATATACAAACTATCTAGAACAGGCAAATCCATTGCTACAGAAAGAAGAGTGGAGATTTCGAGGGTCTGGGAGACAAGCGCCTGCTTGATGGCTGTGGCATCTCCTTTGGAGTGATGACAATGTTTCAGAATTAGATGGACATGGTGGTGGCATAACACTGTGATTGTACTATGTACTGAGTAGTAGTATTACTTCAGTTGTTCACTTTAGAGTGATTAATTTTCCTGGGCGTGGTGGCACATGCCTGTACTCTGAGAGGCCGAGCAGGAGGATCACATGTTTATGCCCTGCCTGGGCAACTTAGTGAGACCTTGTCTCAAAAGAAAAAACAAAAGCTGGGCATGGTGGTGCATTCCTAGCAGTGGGAAGGCTGAGGCAGGAGGATCTTTGCGAGTTTGAGGCCAACCTGGGCTACAAAGTGAGCTCAAGGCCAGCCTGAACTGCATAGCGAGACCTTGTCTCAAAAAGACCAAAAGAAAGAAAGAAAGACCAAAAAAATAATAATAAGGGGTTGGGCTATCCCTCAGTGTGAAGACTCTGGGTTCACTCTCCAGTACTATAAAAAATTAATTTTATGTTATACGGTTTTCACCTTAACTTTTAAAAAAAAGTTGGAGATGAAGAAAGGGGCAAGATGACCCCCCAGGACCAGCCAGGCTTCTTCGAAAAGCCACAGAATATTTTGCTCAGCTCTACACTTTAGAGCTTGAGCCAACAACGTACACTTGAAGATTAAGGAATGTGCTTGAACATTAAGGAATTTAAGCCACAGACTTATTTCTGGCTTTCTTCCAAGGAGCCACAACAGGAGTATCTGCTTCTAAGGGCAGGGTGGGCCCCTATGCTTCCCAAGAAGCAGGCTGAGGGATCTGCGCTTGTGGAAGACACAGAGGCCCCATGCCTGCTCCCAGCTGTGGGACAGAGGTAGGCTCTCCATGAGTCAAGGCCCTGATAAGGAAAAGCCCTTGTTGTAATCCCAGTCTATCCTTAGCTCTCTATATGTCTTATTTATTTATTTATTTATTGGTACCAGGAATTGAACTCAGGACCTTGCGCTTGCCTGGCAGGTGCTTGTGCCACTGAGCTACATTCCCAACCCTGTATGTCTTACATATGTCAGAGCCTTTCTTGACTTCCTGTACAATGGGATCCCTTCATTTTATTGAATCTGAGAAGGTTTTGTTAGAATTCAGTATCTTGGTTGTGTGGATGGTTGTTAGAGAACCAGGAATCCATCATAGGAAGAAGCTTATTCCTTGCAGCTGTAGCCAATTTTGATTCAATGAGTTTGGACTGGTGTTTGATCCAAGGTGTGAAATTGTAGCAGGGTGCAGTGGCACACACCTGCAATCCCAACACTCTTGGGCAGCTGAGGCAGGAGTATCTTTGTAAGTTCAAGGCCAGCCTGGAATACAAAATGAGCTCAAGGCCAGCCTGAACTGCATACTGAGACCCTGTCTCAAAAAAGACAAAATAAATAAATTAATTTAATTTAATTTAAAGATGAAACTGGAGTCATAGGACTGTTTGTGACTCTGAATGGAGTGGCTGCTGTGAAGAAGTCACCCTGTGAGACACATGGTCTGGGCCCTCAGGGGACATCCTCTGGCAGGGATGGCGGCACAGGTGCAGGAATCTGGCTCTGTCCTCAGCTTGGGGACCCACCTCTACTGGAAGTTCCCACACAGCACGAAGCAAGCTCAACCTCAACCTCAGCCCCTTAACTGTAAATCAGTGTGAAGAAACTGGAGAGTCCCACAGTCTGATGTGGCCACTGAGGCACCCCCAGGGCCCAAAGCCACTGGGTCTCCATCAGCCCCTGTGGTTTCTGCTTACAACACGGCCAGCGTCTTCCCAACATCTGACAATGTGTTCCGCGGAGAAACCTGGCAGTCAGGTCCTCTGCGGCCCCCTGCAGGGCGAGTAGGTGGATGAGCAGATGGCTGGTGAGGCAGGCAGCTCGGAGAGCCCAGGACAGCCGGGCACCCTGCAAATACACACGTTCTTTGCCCCTGTGGACCAGCGTCCCTGTGACGTGACAAGGTAAATAAGCCCAGGAGGCTCTGCGGTCCTTCCCACCCTGAAGGTAAGTCTTTCCTCCAGATCTAACCCACCCTGTAATGCGGGCCCTTTTAGCACGTACACTGCAGTGGTGTTGGGTTTTCTCACAGTACATCAAGGTTTTGGCAGGTAATGCATTCGTGTAGCTTAAAATTCAAGGATCACAAAGGAATAAACATATGTTAAAAATTCTTCTACTGGGCTGGGGATGTAGTTCAGCGGCACAAGCACCTGCCTGGCAAGTGTAAGGTCCTGAGTTCGATTTCTGGTACCAAAAACAAATAAATAAATTCTTCCTCCCACCCTGTCTCCCATTAATAAGATGATCTATTTTTTACTATATTCCGGTAGATAGCCTATGGAGATACAGCAAGTGTATCCCTCCTGTCGTACACAGTACACGGTGGGAAACGATGTACTTTTCTGCATCTTGCTGTTTTCATTTACAATGTGAAGATCACATTACACCAACACTGGCGTTTTTACCCTGCACCCCGCGCCCCCAGAGCTGGGCACTGAGACCAGGGCCTTCCACACTAGCTACACCTCCAGCCCTTTTCTCTTTATTATTTTGAGACAGTGAGTGCCTCACTAAATCACTAAGTCACTCAGGCTGGAGCCAAAGTTGTGCTTCTCCTGCCTCAGCCTCCCAAAGGGCCGGCGTTGCAGGCAAGTGCCACCATGTTCAGCTTCTGCATTCCTTTCTGTGGCCACATGGCATTCTGGTCTACAGGGGCATCAACCTTTCTCAGCAGGTGCTCAGCTTGTTTTTGGCCTTTAGCTTTCACAGGTAGATGCTGTGATGAAGAACCCGGTACATGAGGCATCATATGTGTTTGAGAAGACCTGTTGAATGAAGTTCCAGATGGACATGTGCTTTTCTAATTCTGACAGTTCTCACTAGATCATCTTCCACAGAGGTCGCACTGCTGTAGATTCCCGTCAGAATGTATCCCCAGACTCACTGTGAGACACGCGAGCACCCACTGCAGCAGGGATTTTTACAGCTCCCAACTGCAAACAACCCAAAAGATCCTCAACAGGAAGGACACGTCCAGTGTGGTCTCCACACATAGTGGAATACTATGCAGCCATGGAAAGGAAAATAGGGCTGTGTTAAACACAGAGGACTGTCATGTGTATGTGGAAGTGAAAGAACCCAGACATGAAACAGTGCTTCGCTGCAGTGACGAGTTAAGCAGGCAGTTAAGGGTAAGGAGCAATCTAGGCTGAGGGGGTGGGATACCCCTTTGATGGTCCTGTTCTCCTGTGTGTCAGTGTATGAAAACACCACATGTGGTCTTCCCAGGTTTCAGTGACATTCCTCAAAGGTAAGAAGTTTGGAAAAGAAAGGCCAGCACTGAGGTGAGGCAGCCCAGAACGGGAGCAACAGACCCCTCAGACGCCAGCGCAGACTGCAGCCTGACTCCTCTGTCCAGTCCCGAGCCGCAGCCTGGGCTTAAGGGGGTGAAACACATGGACCACTCTGCCCTCCCCAGGGCTACTGGGTTCTTCTGCAGCCTCCAAGTTCTGATCCTGCCTTCCAGGGGCGGGGGCTGGGCAGACGGCTCTGTGCCCCTGCGCCACCTTCTCCCCTGCTTCCTGAGCACCGCTGTGTTTGCTCGCTCCCCCAAAGTCACCCTCTAGGCAATTTTCTGAGCCAGCTCTGAAGCAGCTGCCCAGGTAGTTAGAGTCTCAGGCAGATCCCACTCCCGCTGTCACCCATCCCATCGTGGCTGCTGCCCAACAGACCATGCTTCCCTCTCCGCCCTGGCCTCCTGAGGGCCTGGCTGTGTCCAGCCGGGGGAGCGGGATGGAGCTGGCTGACTTGGGACAGACAGCTCCGAATACAATCGGTAAAAACTGTTGCATCCTGGGATTTGCTGCAGTGGTGAGGGGCCACCCCAGCAGGGCTGAGTCCCAAGGTTCTCCTGACACGGCTTCTACTCCCCAACTGGCGTGTATATGAGGTGAGCCAAGATTAGTTCTCTCCAGATGCAGCCCAGGCCCAGGGTCCCTGGCACTTGGCTTCTGTGGCTTCTCTTTGAGCAGAGTGAGCCCCACCACCCACCAAAGGCTCCAGAGGCGGCATCTTCACTTGCTGGGAATGAGATGGTAGATCTGGGCTCTGTGTTCCAGGTCTCCTGGGTCTTCACCTAGAAAGCACGGTTCTCCTGGGCCTGAAGAAAGCACGAAGCCCCAGGCTTGTCCCTGTCTCCCCGCCCTCTACCTCAGGGGCTGATGGCAGCAGCTTTCAAGGGGAACCTAGAATCTCTTTTTCCTTAGCCCTGTTTGGCCCCAAGTTAACCCTTTGATCCACATTTCGGAAGCCCGGGATATTCCCACCCCTACATGCGACTCCCAAGCCGGCTGTGGAGGAGACAGGCGGGACCCCCTTCTCCCGTCACTGTGAAACCGCATGGGGAAGTTCGCTCCTGCAGAATGGGGCACACGCTCTCCACTCTACAGTAGTCAAGGCTTGGGCACCTGGTGCAGGAGATGTGTTTGGAAACTGGCATAAAAGATGAATTTAAAAATCAAATCCACTTTTCAGCACTCGGGCCGAGGCAGGAGCAGCACCATGAGCTCGAGGCCAGCCTGGGCTGTGCACTGAGTTCAAGGCCAGCCTGAACTACATAGTGAGATCCTGACTCGAAAACAAACAGAAAAGCAAAAGCACTTTACGACTAGCAAAGACGCGCGCCTCTTCCCTCCCGCTCCCTCCCTCCCTCTCTTTCTTTTCCTTCCTGCCCCTTCGCCCTCTCTCTCCTGCTTTCTCCCTTCTCTTTCTCTCTCTTTCCCTCGGTCCTTCTTATTGGTGAGGGCTCATCTCTGTTTGGGGAGAGAGGACAAGTAAAGTAGATTTAAACAGACTTTATGAAGTTGGCGTACGGCAGAGGTCTGCGGAGTTGACGGGGGTTTAGGGCTCCAGGACAGCTGCTGCCTGCTCACAGGGCCGAGGGGGCCCTGGGGAGAAACAGCTGGCTCCCGGGCAGAGGAAGTGCACTTCACCACGATTCACCGCCTTCTGCGCCGCCGCCGCCGAGGGTTTTCAACGACCCCAGGAGGGCCCTGCCCCTGCGAGCACGGGGAGGCCAAGGAGTTACTGGCAGGAAACAAGCAAAACTAGCCCGCACACTTCAAGTCTGTAGCCTTCGGCCAACGTTTCCTTCAAATGCGAACATTCCTAGTTTCATTCTGGAAGCTTTCTAGTCAGGTTTATTGCGAATGAAAGGGTGGTGAACAGATAGAAACAGAGTGATACTTGCTGAACTGGAAGGACTGTTTATTTAAATCTACTCTCAAGAGCATCCCAACGTACGTGCACATTCCCAGGGCGGCCTCAGCCTTTCCCTCAGGAGGATTTTCATCCAAAGCGGATGTGGCCTTGACAGTTCATCCTGCATCTCCGGGCACGGGTGTCCACATGTGTGTTTCATAAATGCATGTATGCCCAACACGTGGCCAAGCCACCCCTGGAAGCACATGCAAGACAGATGGGCACCGAATCCACAAGGTAACGGAGCCTTCTAAGGAATGTCATTGACATCAAGGCCTGATGTTCTGTAAACTTTTGAAAGCCACGAAATTAATATACATTCCGCACAGCAGTACAAAAGTGACTAATTGAATTGAAAAAATACAGTAAAATTAATTAGCAAATAAAAATCAAAACTAAGACCCTTTGAAAACGGAGAACAATATCCCTGGGTTTTTACATTTGCTTACAGATCCCTTCAGCAATGACAGTTTGTTACGCAAGAGGCCTTTTTGTTTTCAAAAGGACCTCATGACACTGAGATGCTGGCTGCCTCTTCCGTGGACCACGACGACGGAGAAGGTAGGCCGTGCAGTCGGCTGTGCAGTCTCCGGCCACAGGACAGCGCATGGCTCAGGAGGGTTCATTTCTATGGCACAGTGACATTTTAAGAGACAGTGGATACAAGAGGTGAACAATCTTCCTGCATAGACAAAACGTAGTGGTGGCTATAAAGGCATTTGTATTAGTATTATTTTTTCTAGTACCAGGAATCGAACTCGGGACCTCATGCTTGCCAGGCAGGCGCTTGTGCCACTGAGCTATATCCCTGGCCTGGCACTTGTTAATATGTACATCTAAAGATCTTCCTTCCCACCTTTCCTTCACAACCCCAAGTAGGGAAGAGGGCAGAAATGCCTGCCCGCTTGGCTCTCTTCTTTACTTTGTGGTGCTGGAGGTCAAACTCAGGCCCCACCAATACTAGTCAAGTGCTCAACCACTGAACTATATCCCCAGCCTGAATTTTTTTCTTTCTAGCTAGTTGAACTCAATTAAAACAAACAGAAAACAGGAGCAGACAAATAATACCCCACCAGTTTCTTCCTGTGGAGAGCACAATCTCTCTTCACACTGTTTGCACATCAGCCCCCGACACCTGCTTGGCTGACACAACCAGAAACCACCCTTACACTTAAGAGACACACCCCAAAGGGCCTGTGCTGGAGCTCCTGCTGGACCTTGTGCGGAAAACTCGGTGGCTTGTTTTCGACACATTCTTAAACCTGGGAAGCTGGCACTCACGCATCTAAAGTAAAAGACTGAGAAATTGGGGCAGTGACTGAATATTTACTTTGGATCTGTACTATTGACAAAAAAAATTTTTTTAATGTAAAACCCCTGGAAAAAAATGAGTCCTTTTTTTTTTCTATTTTTGCTCAGAGCAATCCAAATAAAACAGGCTTTGTCTCACCCCGTCTGTGAGTTCAGCACTGAACAAGCCCCAGCGAAGCCCGCAGGACGTGGGGAGCCTTGCGCCTCCTCCGTGGCCTGAACAGAGCCACGCCCGTCCTGCTTGCTTGGCCTCAGGCCCAGAGACACCAGGGACAGGGGCTGTCTGCCCTCTCTTTAGCCCCTTCCACTCAGATCCCTGTCAGAAGAAAGGGGATTACTGAGCCTCCACCCTCAAGGCGTGCTCGAGGCCCTGAAAATTTGGAGCCACACTGTGTCCTGGACAACCCTACTCCAGTGAAGGGGATCTGAGGGGGGCCCGGCAGAGGACAGACAGGATGGAGGTGGCCATACTTTCTTCCTGAAAATGCTTGTGGCTCCTCAAACTGTGGCACTTGAGCCAGTGGATTACAATACAAGAACGGGGGTTGGCAGGGGTGGCTCAGGATACAGTGCTTTCCTAGCCTGTGTGAGGCTGCGAACTTAATCCACAGCTTTAAAAAAATAAAAATAAAAATAAAAATGCAAGGACCAGTGAGCACACATGGATGGGTAAGCTCCGTGAACTGATGTACTAAAAATAAAAAGATGTCTCAGTGCCAGGTGTGGTGGCGCACGCCTGTAATCACAGCACTTGGGAGGCTGAGGCAGGAGGATCACCGTGAGTTCTAGGCCACCCTGAACTACATACCAAGGCTCTGTCTCAAAAAACAAATAAAAATCCAACCCAGCAAAAAAGATGTCTCAGGGCTCTTGCAGATAAATTAATGTTCTGGTTGGTAACTTATATTATGCACATTTCTTATCTGAAATTATACCAAGCCCATAATAAATGAAAAACAAAATTGAGTCATATTGAATTTTGACTTATTTTCCCAGATTTTCTTGATCTGATGTGTGAAATTTTCTGATACAGTAAAACATTTAAATACACAATAATTACAAGGCCTGTGACAATGAATTAAGGATAATGTGCTTTTATCTCTATAGAGAGCCAGCTTAATATTTCACAGATACAATTCATCCTGTTTGTGAGTAACAGAGCAAGCAGTTTCTTCTTTTACTTATTTATTTATTTATTGGTACCGGGAATTGAACTCAGGACCTTGTGCTTGTCAGACAGGCACTTGCACTGCTGAGCTATATTTCCAGCCCTCTTCTTTTATTTACAATGAGACTCCTGAACAGGAACTTTGTGCCCTTACTAGAAATAAAATTTGGAGTTTCCCACTCAGTACTAGTTTGTTTTTGTTTTGTTTTGTTTTGTTTTTCTTTTTGAGACGGTCTCGCTATGCAGTTCAGGCTGGCCTTGAGCTCACTTTGTAGCCCAGGCTGGTCTCGAACTCACAGTGATCCTCCTGCCTCAGCCTCCCAAGTGCTGGGATTACAGGTGTGCGCCGCCATGTCCAGCTCCCATCCAGTAGTTTAATGCTATGCTAGGAGCTACCCAGAGCCCTGCCTGGCACCTGTCTGATGGCTTGTGATACACAGTGCTGAGCAGAATGAGTAGCTGGGTGGGGGCAGGTGGGTGATCTCTAAGCTGCAAAAAGTGTGATGTCCTTGTGAGGTCACTGCCTGAACCTGGTGCCCTACCTGCTTTCCTGTGCCCAGAAAGGAAGGGGCTTCTCGCCCCCTCCCAGCCACAGCCTCTCTCCTTTCCCTCCTGTGGATTCTCCCATCGGTCACCTGGTCTTCCTCTTAGGGTCAGTTGAAGATGGCCCCTTCCAGTTTCCCAAGTTAGGTTAGTGATGTGAAATGCTCCTGTCCTTGGCTCTCCCACCTTCCCCTCACCTCCCCTTCAGAAGGCAATTGCTGGTTTTCTCCCTCAATTCTTTTCTTTTTTTTAATTTTACAGACAAAAGAATGGAAACATATCAACAACCAAACAGATGTATAAACCAGAATAACTCAAAAGCAATAAAGGAAATACATCATTACAGAGAAGATAGTAGGGATTTAACAATGGTTGCTGTATTACATAATGTTATCTTGAAGTTGGTTACTCAGTTATACAAATAAAGGCACATACGATTGATCAGTCAGTCTTCTCTGCCCTCATTTCCGTTGCCCCTCCACCCAAGCAGTCGTCCTCCCTTGATAATAACTGTACTGTACTTTTTGATTTACTCCCTCGGGCTCTCACTTTGGGAAGACACATGGCTGCTTCAAGTTATGTTGTAACAAACATGGGTGCTCACAAATTACTTTGGCACTAGGTGGAAAAGCACCCATCCTCAAATAGGGTAGATAGGCAAGGACCCAGGCATACTATGGTCAGCACCCCACTGACAAGCCCTCAAGGTCCTTGGGGGTCCGGTTGAGTCCATGGGGTTGCCACCCCAGGAATTGCCAGGCTCCACCCCTAGAGGGCATGCCCAGGGGCCCAGTTGAGTCTGTGGGGTCTCCCCTGAGGACCACCAGGCTCTGCCCCATTGCTGCATGCCCAGGGGCCCAATCCAGGTCCCTAGGGTTTTCATGTAGCCTGTGGGGAGCCTCCCTCCCCCACAGGCTGCTGAGATCCGTGTCAAGGCCCCTGGGGTCCCCTCATAGCCCACCAGTGTCTCCCTGCAGGCTGCCTATGACTCTTCAGAGGCTATCCCTGACCAGCTAGAGGTCCGGGTCTGCACCCTAGTTCCAAGTCTTCGCCTCCTCCCACCTCTCTATCTCCAGTGCTGCCGCTCCACGCCCCTTACACAGCTGGGCATTGGGCGCACTTACGATGCTGGGCACAAGTGGCATGAGGTCTCCCCCACACATGCTCACTGAGGTAGTCCAGGGTGTGTACTAAGTTTAGTTATTAGTTCTAAGAGACAATTGGAGGAGTTTCTCAGGTCTTCTGTGTAGAGTATGTGGTCATATCTCGGTCTCCAGGGCTGCTGCTTTTCATATAATTGTCGCTATGGGTTCATACAAGGTTCATATATGCAAGTAGTATGAAGTCCCTCTTGGTGCTCATATTAGTTGTTTAGAGTGGGTCCTGAAGTCCATGGACTCAGCCCGTCGCCATCAGGAACACGTGTTAGGTTCAGGGGGTGCCGTGTCTCAAGGTGCTCACAGAGGGAGTTCAGGGTGGGACCTGGAGCCTGGTACCTCAGCTCGTGCTTCCTGCTTGGTGTTGGAGTGAGAAGGGCGTGGGGCGATCTGGCCCACCTCCATCTGCACTTCGCTCTTGCTGGTGTGTTCCAGTTCCCATTTGTTCACTGGCTAGATCTCTGACATTTGCCATGACCCAGGGGTTGCTGCCGCTGCTCTCTGCTGGTAGCTGCTCTCACAGGGGAGAGGCAGCAGGCCACAGCCTCAGGGCAGGTGCGGAGCTGGGTGTGACAGGCTGTGTACAGGCTGCTTTGTCTCCGCCTTGCCTCAAGGTGCTGATTAGAATGGGTCACTGCAGAGTGGGCATGCTGATTTAGTGGCTGTTGTTCCTCTTCATCATCAAGCTGGATTCAACAGCACCTCCCGACGGCCACTGCTTCTTTTCCGGGCTGCTCTTTCTATGCTCCGGTTTGGGGCCCAGTTCTCGGAATTTCACTCTCCTCTTGCTGAGTCAGGAGGCTTCTGTGAGAAAGGCTTCTGAAGCTGAAGCTGTGAGTGCAGGGATGAGGGAGCGGGCCGAGGGTGTGTAGGGAATGGTGACTCCCTCTCTCTCCTCCTCCTCTTCCTCTGACTGCGCCATGGCAGCCACCTGAGCTGTTTCTCAGGAAGGAGTCATTTTTGTTCTTTCTGAGGCTTGAATTCTCATTGCAAATCCTTCCTGGTACTAGGGGACCTGGTTCTCTCTTTCTTGTCTCTCTCATGTTGCTATAATCCAGTGTCTGGACGACAGTACTCCAGGAGGATCTTTCTCAGCTGCTTACCCAATCGCCATCTTCCCGGAAGTCCTCCCCCAATTCTTTTCCAAGTAGGTTTTGTTTATCCTCTTCCCCAGATCCCTGAGCCAGAGGTGGGGTGCTTATATTCCCAAACCCTGAGTGTCTGGCCTTCCCCACGTTGAGTTCTTAGTTTCTTATGCTGTACCCAGTGGCACCTGGGCTGGAGGCATCTAGGTTTTTATAAATGTCTTACTCAAGTTGAAACCTCCAGCTTGTGAAATCAATTGTGTCTCTTTTTTGACTTGGGAAGCGAGTACTAGGCTTTGGGTAGAAGGGAGGTCTGCCATGTGAAACAACTTCTTGTTGTCTTTTTTTCTCCCATTGTTATAAATAACTTTTAATGGCCAAACCCCAGATTTGTACATTTTTTTTCTAATGCTAAAACCATTCTCGTCCACCTGTTTTTACTGTAACGTTTGGAAAAGGAATAAATGTTGCCCCTTTAAAAGGGGGCAGGGTGGGGATATAGCTCAGCTGTGGCACTTGGGACATGTGTTGGCCAAGGGTAGGTTGGTGCCAAACTCTGCTGCATTGTCACTGGGTGCTGATGATCTGATCTTCCTCAATACCCACTCTCTTGGGAACTCCCAGCCTGGCCCTCTGTTCTGGCCCACTACTCTCTCAGTTCCAAGGACAGCTGTGGGGTCCTCTGGTGGGGCTGGGAAGGGCTGTCTGCTTGGGTCCCACACCAGCCCCGGGGTCTGGCTTGCTGCGGCCTGAGCTGACCCAGAAATGCAGGACTGAGGCTCATCTTTCTGGAGCAGGTCCAGAGTTCCCAGCTGGCCACTCTACCAGCTTCCTGCGGGTAAAACCAGAAGGGACTTGCAGATGATTTTCAGGAAGGATGTGGCTCCACAGGCTTGTCTAGGATGGATGGCAGCTTATAGGGATAGGCTTGAAATTGTAGTGTCTCTACTAGACCAGGGCTGGGATCCAGACCTGGAAAGAATCACAGACAGAACAGGGGTTCACCGGGAAGCCACAGGGCAGCAGGAGCACTGGCACTGCAGCTCTGTTCCGGGAGGCTGCTCTCTTGTCCTTCAGAAGAGCTAGAGAGAGGACGAGCCTGCCTGGTGCACGCGTGGTGGTGGCGCGGCTCTAAAGATCTCTCCCTGAGCCCGCCACAGGGAGCACCGCTATGGACACAGGTGGGGAGGCCTGTGCTTGCAGTGGTGAGAGAAGCCTGCTCTTGCATCAGAAGCCTGGGGACACAGGCCAGTCCACTGGGGTCCTGATAACTGTCCCGAGGCAGAGGCCAAGTGTGACCTGGATGCTAACTTGCCAGACATTCTAGGTTTCCTCTCAGAGGACCCAGGTGTGAGCCCTTTGTAGTTCTGCCAACAAGATAGACAGTTAATAAATAGACACACTGAATTTAGAGAGGAGTGGAAGGGGGGGGACGGTGGTCTCTGGTGTTGGGTATGTAAGAGAAGTGACTTGAACTGGATCACTAGCCCTGGGATTCAGCCAATAACTTCATGTTGTCTCAGTTGAAATATTTTAGGAAAAAGAATGCTTATATCCTAAATTCTGTGGATAACAGCTTTAAAACTCTATTATTAAAAATGGTTGCACTTTATTTTCTTAGGTTTTCATTAGCGTTCTGAAAATTCACATAAGCACCATTTTTTTTTCAATTAAGAACAGCAAAATTAAAACTCCAAATGCTCTTCAGGTACCATAAAGAGCAGGACCTTCAGAAGTCCCTGAAGAGTCTTGAAGAGTACAACTCATTCAACCAGTGACAGCAGTAGGGGGTCAAGGGCAATGCTCGGCATCCGTCCGGGAGAAATAAGCATTCTCAACACACCTGCACTGCTGCCTCGGGTCTCAACCCTCCAGGAAGACAAAGCAGCACTTGGCACAGCCTGCTCTTCACAGACAAAGCCTCCACCTCAAAGCCCGCCTGCTTATAAGGCTGCTTCTGAGAAGTAAACTAGTGGCTCCCCTAGGCTTTGCAAACACTCAGTGCTCAGATTTTTCCAAATTGTCATGGAAACTTCAAATTATATTCCATGATGAGTCAAGTTTAATTTAAATTAAAATTCTTCTTTTCTTTCCCTTTCTGTACTAAATCTCTAAAATGCTGGAGATGCGGCGGGGCATGGTGGTGCATGCCTGTAATCCAAGCACTCAAGAGGCTGAGTCAGGAGGATCACTGCAAGTTTAAGGCCAGCCTGGGCTACAAAGTGAGCTCAAGGCCAGCCTGAACTGCATAGTGAAACTCTGTCTCAAAAAGACAAAAACAAACAGATAAACAAACAAAAACTGGAGATGTACAGATATATGGTAAGTTAGCTTAAAAAAAAAAAAACTACCACGCACACCCATGTTTATAGCAGCACAGTTTGTAATAGCTAAATATTGGAAATAATCCAAATGCCCACGAACCGAAGAGTGAATAAAAAAGATGTGGGTTTTTTTTTAATCACATTTGAGTATTACTTAGCCATAAAGGATAAACTTGAGACATTTGTAGGTAAATGGATGCACCTTGATACTATACTTTTTTTTTTTTGGTACTGAGAATCGATCTCATGACCTCAGGCTTGCCAAGCAAGCGCTTATGCCGCTGAGCTATATCCCCAGCACTGATCCTATGCCTTTAAGTGAAATAAATCAGACACACATGTGTAAATATAGCATTGTCTCCCTGGTGTGAGAAGCTGAAAGAGTAAATAAGGACCAAAATGTACAATAGATATTGTGAAATAGGAAGAAATTGTTCAAAAGGAGGGAAGAACTAGGGAGGGGAAAGGGGGAAAGGAAAGAAGAAAAAAGAAGGAGACGGGAGTGGTGGCACATGCCACCACTTGGGAGGCTGTAATCCCAGCACTCGGGAGGCTGAGGTGGGAGGGAAGATCGCTGCAAGTTCGAGACGAGCTTGGGCTACAAGCCAGCCTGAACTGCATAGCGAGACCCTGTCTCAAACAGAAGAAAAAAGAGCAAGCGAGCAGGTGAGAGACAGAGAGACAGAGAGACAGAGAGACAGACAGAAAGGAAAGGAAACAATGAAAGAAGGATAAAGGATAAAATGGAAACTGAGCTTTGTAAATAAGGACAGGAAGCGAGATTAAAGGAGGGGAGAGGATTGGGGAAAAAAAAGGAATCAATGTTTTAATTTAAATTAAACTTGACTTATCATGGAATCAATATATACCGGGTAGCGGTACAATTTCCCTAAGATGAACATGATCATTATATATACCTAAAATGTACCAATAAACTTAATAAACTTTAAAAAAAATGTACTTAACCTACATATTAAAGAACTTCTTATGTAACTAACATGGGAAAACACCCTGATTTTGCGTAGAAGGCAGAGGTTCTATTTCTGTTAGATTAGTAGGAAACACACCCACCTCATTAGCCTTCCTCAAGGCACTGGCCTGCACTAAACCTCTCCCTTCTTCCTGGATGGCTGGGATAATTTGGTTACCACATGGTCACCAAATTTGGGGTTTGGAAAAAGAATAATTTAAAAACCTCCTTTTGAAGCATAAACTTCAATATTCTATGTATAATGTAATCAATCTTATGAAAAGAGTGGCAGGTGGGGAACACACTTTCCCTGGTGGGTCCCTTGCTGAGTTCCTGTCTAGCTTTGCCATTTAAAGTACAGTGTTCTAGGCCACCACCTGGATCCTTTGTTCTTTCCTTGGGAAGGAAGGAGGGTGGGAATTGGTTCGCCAGAATGTGGCAGTGTGTTACATTTTCTGCTGTACTATCAGCAGGACTGTGTGCTTGGCAATTACGGCTGATGATAGGCTGACCCAGCCCCTCAGCCCTCCAACCCTGGGCTTCCTGTCTGCTCAGCAGAAGGGCCTCTGCTACCTGCCTGCTTCAGTAAGACAGATGGGCCCAGGTGAGTTTCCAGGTGTTTTTTGAGTTCCTTGGCTAAAAGTATCACATAATGGGAGACCACCTATTTTTTTCACTTACTTGCGTATGTAAGAACTGAGCCTATGGACTCCAGAAAAGTTTTCTATCCATGGATATTGTCTAACCTTGGAGTGTTGTCTGATCACCACATTGCTGGGGTTTCTTTCTATTCCTAGAGCTGGGGCATGAGGGTGGCAGGGTAAGTCAAGGATGACAATGGGATGGGGTTGGGGCCACAGGCACAGTGAACAGGACACATCTTGAGATTTGATTCAGGCAATTGTGTCCTTGGTGAGAAATAAATGTCCTTGAGATGAGAGACAGACAGAGACAGAGAGGCAGGCAGAGACAGAGAGGCAGAGACAGAGAGACAGATGGAGAGAGAGAAGGAGAGAAAAAAAGAGAAGGAGGGAGGGCCAGGAGAATGGGAGACTGGCCCAAGGTCTGAAGCGCCCCTAGGCCAGTCTGGAGAAGACAGAGAAGGCTGGAAAGCTGTGGGAATGGAAGACAGATGGGCCTAAGGGGTAAGAGCCAGTGAGAGGCTCAGGTTTGCCGCGGCACAAGAATGCCCATACCCAGGGAGTCACAAGCAGGGAACGAGGACCATTTTATTCCCACTTCCCGAGCACTGCCACAGCACCCTTTCTGATGCTGCTGTTTCCCAGAACGACACAGATAAGCCAAGAGGGTGTATGGATGGTGAATCAGCAGCCAGGTGCTGAGGTACAACCCTGTAATCCCAGCTACTTGGGAGGCTGAGGCAGGAGCATACCTTCAAGGGCAGCCTGTCTCAGAAGAAAAACAGAAAAGAGAGACTGTATTAAGTGGGGGAGGGGACGAGGACGTAGCTCAGTGGTACATTGCCCCCGACTTTGATTCTCAGAAAAAAATAAAGAAAAAAAGGATGTCAGTATGTGACTCCAAAAATCTGAGCTCCTTCAGTTTACTGGTGGAATTCATGGTGGGACCGCCATCAATAAAAGCAGTTTTTATTCACAGCTGCTTCTCAACTACTCTCAAGTGTTGTAACAGATCCAACAATCTAAGTAAAGGGAATTCGAGGCACTATTTAGCACATAGTAGGCATTCAATAAATATGGGTAAAAGCAAGGAATATAGCTCAGTGGCACAGCTCCTGCCTGGCACATGTGAGGTCCTGAGTTCAGGTTCCGGTACAAACAAAAAAAACCACAACTGGCTGAATTTTACTCATTCGTTGGAAGTAATTTAGACTGTATTTATACATCAGAAAGTCCTTTGCATGGCCCCTCAAATACACTGCGGTCACACTTTGATTAGAGATGCCCAAATAACTGAGCAACACGGGCACGCTGAACGGTGTTTCCAGTGAGAGTTAAAGTCGGTTGTAAGCCTCACCTATAGGTCATCGTAACTAAACGTCATCACTCCTCCGGTTACTGCAGGTCCAGGGACCCATGAACTCTTAGAATCAAGTACAACATCAAGACGGCTTATTTTCCTGTGCATTGCACCAGAGAAAAGAGCAATAACCTCATCAAATTATGAAAGGTTCTTAGAGCCAAGGGGGCTGTTAAGAATCACTGCTGTGGGTGAGACCTAGTCAGCACTCAGACTGCTTCATTCACCTCTGCAGACTTTCAGACCGCGCAGGGATGTAACTCCCCAGCTTAAATTACTCTACTTTTCACTAACAACTCTATGGAGCACGTTATTTTATTAAAGTTTGGGGTTATATAAAAACAGACATGTAGCAACATTTAAAATACACACATGTATAATGCACAAATGTGTATTCCTTTTTCCTTATTCACATTCTCACCTGGCTCTTCCTCCAGTTCCATTTCTCTGCCCAGTACTTGGGACTGAGTCCAGGTGGCTGTAACTCCAGAGTCCCGCAGCAGCAAAAAGTAACTCAAGCAAGAAAGGTCTCAGACTAAAGAGGCACCACAAACACCCGCTGGGGTCACCGCAAAGATCAGAGCCTCCTTCTTGACTCGAAGACCCTGGGTACCGTATCTAAGCAGTCCCATCCCGGAAGACCCTCAGTGCAGCAAAGATCTTCATTCCTGACCCTGGGAGAAGTCCTTGGGGTGCCAGGGCACCGCCATGGGCAGGACAGTGCCATCAGCAGCGGCAGTGCTCTCAACGGCACTGAGGCCAGCAGAGGGTGGCCAGATCCCTGCAAGCTGATGAGTAGGGGCTGGAGGACACGCCCTCATCCTCTTTCTGAGTGTGCAGGAAAATCTGCCCCGAAATGCTCATAAATACCTGGCTCACCAGGAAAAGCCCTCAGGAGGTGAGACTAGGAGATCCATAGTTTAGGCGCAGAGGCACTATAGACCCCTAAGAGATGCACAAAATGGCATGTGTTTTCTGGGAAGAGATAATCACTCTAAGCAGATTCTGAGTTGGGCTGTGGCTTCCCCAAAACATCGGGATGTCAGAGGGGCACCCGCGGTCACCCCGTGCTTGCCGGTGGTCTTTCCAGAAAACCTATGTTGTTTTCTCTGTCAATTCTTTTTAAGATGCTTCAAGAAAAAAATTTAAATAAAAGTCCAATAAAGTAGAAAAACTGTCACAATATTAAATGTATCCTGCAACTTAATTTTCATTTTTAAAATTCTACTTAAAAATAAATGCCTCTCGCCCAAAGTTACATGTAACAAATGTGCCCATCACCACACACACACACACACACACACACACACACACACTACATACACAAACAGGAAGAAAAAATAAATCTTCCTTTTTCAGCCACAAACTGCAGAGAACAGGAGGGGAGGACTGCCCTAATATCTGAACCAGGCTCATCTTTTCAATGAGGAAACAGCAGGCACCAAAGTTAGATTTTAGAATATTTTAATGTCCACTTTTTCAGTGAATGCATTTTGAAATTCTTAGAATTAACAATTTTAAAAGAGCAGAGCAAAGGAAATGTGGAAAATGCAAACAGTTGGTTCTCCTTAATTTCGGATTCTAGGCATGATGTGATTTTCTGAAACAATTGATCAAAAAACAAAATGCTTACTTCAAAAATCTAGAAATTCAAATGCAGATGTATCCTTAGAAACTACAAGTGATTACAGCCCAGGGAACGGGTTGCGCGCTGCCCCTACCTCTCCCGTGTCATGTGCAAATGTGCAGGTGCAGCCCCAACCCGTGAGTCAGTGTCGGAGGAGCCATGCGCAGGTGTGGCACAATCTGGGGGACTCTTCAAGTGATTTAAGGGTTTCATAACTGATGCTCTACATTTATTTGCACTGATAAAATTACGTGTGCTTGTTGATCATACAGATATATAAAATCTGATCTGAGCTGGGGCTGAGAAGAAAAGAGCGATTGCAGTTCAAAGCAACTATTTACACACATTCAATTTTGAAGTATTGCTTCCTGCCCTAGGAAGTTCCTAAGAAGTATTGCCACCTGCAGCACTGCAGCCCACTGCCTAGAAGCCCGTCTGCATCTAGCAACTATGTGTTCAATGCCGACAGGCTGAGATGCACCGCAGGTGTGCTATGGAGACTGTGTGGTTCTGCACTGAGGTATGCTTCGGAGCAGGGAGCTGGGACTGTCCCAGGGGTCTCAAGGCCCTGGGAGAATGTCTGTACTGGGTCTTTAGGAAGGCTCAGGGTGTTTTCCCGACCATTCATCCTCCGCATGATGAGCTGCCCTTTGTCAGGGGCTCCACTGGTACCACGCTGAACCAGACCACCCAAGGTTAATGCTTCTCTCTAGTCAGTGGGCAGCTCTGGGGTTCCAGATTGGGGAGGGATCACAAACACCTTTGTGGTAGGGGAAGGAAAACGGCATGATGGGGGGAAAGTGTACACAGAGATGAACTCGGTAGAGCATATTTTGAGCAAGACAGCAAAACCATCAGCAACCTACCAACCCCTACAATCTACACAGCCCGGAGCTGGAAGGCTGGGGAGAGGACAACACTCAGACACCTTAATACTGATGGGAGAAAACCCAGCATGCCCACAATCCTTAGCACAAGGAAAGCAGTAGGTAGTGTTTTACAAGAAAAAAAAAATCTGTGCTGTTTTATACAAATACATTCTTCAGAAGCAAGAGGTATTGTCACAACCATATTTTCTTCGGAGCTGGAAGACCAACAAATTGACAGTCAAACCTGAATGAAAAGCTCACAGTCACTGAGAAAGCTCTCGATTCTGAGACCGCTGTGTGCTGCTGGATGCCCATACCCGGATGTCCCCCCGGCAAGTAGGTGACCAGAATCAAGATGTCATCATGCCAGAAATGGCAGACCCTGCTCTCTTTGGGGAGGAGTGCTGAGGATGTGGAGAGCATACCGTGAGGCCTACCAGGAAGGAGCACACTTGGGGAACTGCATGAAGAGCTCCCACACCGAGAGCTAGTCCTCAGCTACACCCTGCACTGCACGCCAGCATCACCTGGAAAATAACTGAGAACAACTGCAGCCTGGCTGTCCCCGGACCTAAACTTCAGACTCAGTGTGGCAACACACGCACACAAAAGCAGGGGCAGCAACCAAGAGCACTGCCTAGGTCTCCTCGAGCTTCCTCGCCGTTTGTGTGCAGACGGTTCTGCCCCCCGGTGCAGCTAAGAAGCCCCTCTCGTGTGGCTGGGCTTGGCTCATGAGATTAAATTCTGCCACAGACGGGCCCGTGCACCTGGAGGGTGGGGACAAATGAGGAAGCTGAACTGTTAGAGGCCAGGACACTGTCTCTGCCGGCCCACTGGTTTGACTTGGAATTCAGTAAGGGGGAGAACCCTGGGCAGCAGTGTGGCCCCAGCAGCTGAAACATGGAGGGATCCCTTGCCATTGATCTGTGCCCTTTGTGAGCTGGCCCACCACGACTCCAGCTTGTTTCCCTCTGCCGAACAGACCCAGCAGCCCTCCCCAGACATATACAGCTTGATAAATAAATAAATAAATAAATGCACCCCCCAGACATTTATTTTGAGTTCTCCACTCAGACAAGTCGGCTTCCAAGACACCTTCACTCCCAACTGGAA
This sequence comes from Dinomys branickii, assembly GCA_004027595.1. Classification (NCBI taxonomy): domain Eukaryota; kingdom Metazoa; phylum Chordata; class Mammalia; order Rodentia; family Dinomyidae; genus Dinomys; species Dinomys branickii. Next base: position 51,308 of record PVLD010007262.1, on the reverse strand, counting down.
GACCCCTTGGAGGTGGGGCAGGATGAAAAACGGCTTTGAGATACCTGAGGCCTGGGCTTACAAGCTCTACGCCTGGTGAACCTTTGAAATCTCGGCCTGCACACAGGTGAGCCCCGGGACCCCCACGGTGTTGGGTACTGGCTCGCCCACAGCCCCACAAGAGAGGCCCGGGAGCTCTGGGGAACGTGGGGCAGGGGGCTGGGTGGGTTCCCTCGCCCGTTTCACTCTCGTCTCCCCAGTGAGTTACTGGCACTTCATATCGAGTCATAATGCAAGGTGTGTGCGTGTGTGTGCTGACTTAGAAAGGCCAGGTGACTGGGAAATACTACTACAGATACAGAGAACAAAACACAAACACTGTATGACCCCTCCCAAGAGTCTGGTGAGGAAATGCAATAAAAATGGCATCTTAAACACAGCTTTTGTTTTAAAAGTCAAATAATACCCCAAAAGAGCCATAATTCTACCTGTGGCCTCAGTCCTAGACCTGAGGCCAAGGCCAGCCCTGAAGGCACTTGTTCTCTTCCACGCAGCTGAACGGAGTACCCCAAGGGGGCTGGTTTTCAGGGAAGGGAGTAAATAAGAAATGGATGAGAATGAACCCTGAATAACTGTGATTCACACAGAATGAGGGTTGAAATGACCACATAATACCACGTTGAGGGACAGAAACTGTGGTGCTTAAAAGCACAACAGCCAAATACAAATATTATTGTGTTCCAGCGAGCAGAGCACCTGAGCAGCTTCCAAGCTGCCTTACACACTCTCTGAGACGTTGAGTTTGGTGAGTTCATTGGCTTCTTCCGTTCCCGTGTCTTCACAGTCATCTTTCCCTATGGCTTTGCCAAATCGAAACCTTTCTTCCACTCTGACAGGCTCTTTCCAGGGTCTCTTAGAAGACAGGTATGTGTCCTTGGCCTGCGTGTTGTCATCAGAGCCCAGGGATGTCTTGTCTGAGTATGGGACAGAAGGCACCAGGTTGGCAATCTCATCTGTGGGAGAGCGCCCAATGCTGCCGTCCACCTGGACGCGGATGTCCGGGGAGATGGAGAGCTGGTGCTGCGGCACCACCCCATTGTCCACACATTTTGGGTAAAGGTAGGTTTTCATCTGACCTTTGCCCTTGACATTCACGGTGCCCCGGTAGTCAAAGTCATACCCCATTTTGCTCAGCACACGGTAGCTCTCCTCGCTCACCTGGATGCGGCACTCTACCCCAGTGGTGTCCATCCTGCTGGCGATGTTGACAGTGTCCCCCCAGATGTCATACAGCAGCTTGGTGGTGCCGATGACACCTGCTGTGAGTGGCCCGTGGTTAAAGCCGACCCTGAGCTTGAAGTTGAACCACAGCATGTTGTTGTTGAAGTCATCCACCACACGCATCATCTCCTTGGCAAACTCGAACAGGACCCGCAGGTGCTCCTGTGGGTGGCTGCCCTCCTGGCACTGGGCCGTATTTAGCCCCGACGCCGCCATGTATGTGGCCCCGATGGTCTTGATCTTCTCGATGCTGTTGTAGTCTGGCTTGCTCAGGAGCTCATCGAAGTCACCAATGAGCTCGTTGAGGACCCGGTAGCACTCCTTGCCCCCTTCGTAGTTCTCCTCGTAGAACTCGCTGAAGTTGACGATGCTGGCAAAGATCACGCCTCCGCTGTCGTGGTTCTTGGAGTAGGTCTGGGAGACCTTGAGCTGCTCGGCCACGTGGTAGGGGATGATGTTCCTCAGCAGCCAGTCAGCCTGGTCCCTCATGCTCTGAATCTTGGTGCGGTGCAAGTCTGCCTCCACGTCCCCATGGTAGTGCAAGCGGTAGCTGACTTCAAACTCTCGGTTCAGGAACCAAACCAGCAGGAGCAGGAGGAAGAAGGCGAGGATGAGCTCTTTACCCACCAGACTAGTCGGCCTCCTGCTGTCCTGTGTCAGTGAGCTGTTACACGGGCTCCTCGGGGCACTGCGGAGCAGAGACAAGAAAGGGCACACCACTCAGTGAGTCTGTTAAGGCAGAGTCCGGCGCGGCCCCGCTAACCTGCACCTGCCACCAGGTGGAGGCGGACGCGACCCCAGACGGGCCTGTCTGGCGGGTCGTAGAGATGGAACGACAAAGACCAACTCTTGCAGTTGAGTCTTTGTAAAGGTGTCTCCCCCACCCCAGAGGCTTTAGTGTCTTTTTAAAATGTATTTTTTGTCAATTTGTTCTTTTGAAATATCTCAATCTTATAGAAAAGTCAGAAGGGCAGTAAAATAAACATTCCCATGTCCCCCACATTTGCCGCCTCGCTTCTTCTCTCTCCACACACTCTTTACCTTTTGCTACACATTGTGAAAGCTGCTGACATGTCAGCCTCACCTATTTAGGGTACGGCCGAGGATGAAGACATTTCTCTATGTAATCACATCGTCATCATATCCAAGAAACTTAGTGTTTTCTGATATATTTGTTTCTTAGATTTCTAATCCAATAGACTTGTAATTTTCTAAAGAATTTCTATAAATCCTCTACACTCTCCTCTTATAAATGTCTGTCTGACAAAATATATCTTTCCTGCTCTGAGTTAGTTCTGTTTTGCTAAAATCAATTCAGACAAACTTAGCACTTAAAATAGGTATATTCTCTTTTTTTTTTTTTTGGTGGTGGTACTGGGGATTGAACTCAGGACCTTGTGCTTGCCAGGCAGGCACTTATTCCACTGAGCTATATCCCCAGCTTAGCACTTAAAATAGATACATAAAACATATGCTTTTAATAGTCACAAACACAGTGTAAGAGTTAGAAAGTAAAAATGCAGGAAGGTGCTTTTCTCCCCAGGCAACAGACGCTGCCTGTTTCTGTGCTGCGCTGTGCTAACATACACAAGCACCAGGTGCCGCCCGACGGACAGCGGGCTGTGCCCTTGTCTTTTCCCCCAGTACTGAGGATGAGACCCAGGACCTCACACATGCTAGGCACGTGCTCCACACTGAGCGATCCCCGCAGCCCCGTGTCCTTACCTTTTATGACCTGGAAGTGTTGTGATGAACGTTCCTGTGCCCGCAGCTTTGTGCATATGGAACTAACAATCATTTTGAATACTGCACATTTAGGGCTTCATTAGTGATTTCCAAACTGTCCTCCTACAAGGCTGGCCCAATTCCCGTTCCTTCCAATCAAAGTCTGAACTACTTTTGGTGGGACTGCCCTCCAGCTGGATAGTGCTGGTGGGAAACCCTGTGGTGCAGGGCCTGGAGATTAGTGGCAAGGGCTGTAATTTCTTTCAAAATTTGTTCAAAATAATTTTACTTTAAAAATAATATCTACTTTGCTGGGTGTGGTGGCACACGCCTGTAATCCCAGAACTTGAGAGGCTGAGGCAAGAGGATCACTGCAAGTTCGAGGCCAGCCTGGGCTACAAAATGAGCTCAAGGCCAGTCTGACACTTTGTCTAAAAAAGACATAACAAACTAAAAAAAGGAAAACAACAATAAAAACATACTCATGGAAAATTTAGGGAAAAATGTAGAAATTATAAAATGATTCATGGATTGTCCTACTGCCCAGAGGCAATCAGTGTTAATATTTACTGAATTTCCTTCTTTCCTCCCTTCCTTGTTCCTTCCCTACCTCCCACCCTTTTCCTTTTTTTGAGACAGGGTCTCACTATGCACTTCAAGTTGACCTTGAGCTCACTTTGTAGCCCAGGTTGGTCTCAAAGTCACAACAGTCCTTCTGCCTCAGCCTCCCCAGTGCTGGGGTAACAGGTGTGTGCCACCACGCCCAGCTCTTTTTTTTGGTAACAATTCTTTGATTGTTCTGTTCATATAAGTTTTATCCCTTGATGTATTTCTAAATCACTCAGTGTGGGCTACTAGATTTTGCTAATTAATAATGGGCTTCTTCAGTATATATAATTTTATACAATGCTATATAAATATAATTATATATAGAACTGATGGATCTACCATCTAGAACTCAGTTCTTTAGTCAGAGTGTTTAATAAGTTTTATTGCTTCTTGTGACTTAAGGATGGATATTTAAAAATATGAACTTGGCCAGAGAGGTCATCAAGACCTTCCAAGAACAATGTCATGAAAGTTCTGGCCTTGGAATAGAAACCCTGGCAGGCCCACAGGAGAATTCTGGAACCTTGAACGAGCCATGACATCTTACTGGGTCTCAAGTCCCTTAAATGTAAATGGGGCAGTTGAGCTGATGTTATGGTTTGTGCCTAGCTGTCCCCCCAAATCCTCAGGCAGTCATGGGAGGCAGGCTTTTTTCAGCAAATCTATAGTATGATTGACTTGAAATGTAGTGCTGGGATTAAGGACGGGTGATTGCTGGATCAGTCCACTGATTGGACTGGCACTGCCCTAATCCTGGTAGACTGGATATAATCTAAGGGACAGAAAGAGGCTTGTCTCGTCTTCTCTTGGTTGTTGTTGCTGTTTTCCACAGGTGTGAACTGCTGCCCTCTGCCAAGCCTCCCTGCCTTGGAGCCAGCCAATTACAGACTGAAACCTCTACAAATTGTGAACTAAATAAACCTTTCCTCCCTTACCTTGTGGGTGTCAGCTATTCTGTCTCAGCAATGAGAAAAGTAACCAAGGTAGTGGAGCATGAGCAAGCCCCTTCTGGCCTAAGGTCCTGTGCAGAGAAGTAAACTCAGCAGGCCTGTGGTTGTCATCCTCAGAAAGCCCTGCTGGGCCCTGGATTTGGGAGTGTTCCTACCATACCGTGGTAACAGTGGCTTGTGGTGTTTCCAGTGCTTGTATAGACAACACAGTTTATGTGAACACCTGCTACACTTCTATGTCCTGTCTGACACTACTGGGAGAGGACACCTGGAAGTCGTTCTTCCCTTTGCTGAGTTTACTACTCTGTCCTTTTGCTGTGATGCCCTGTAGTCACGAACATGACAATGTTTTGAGTCTTGTGAGTCCACCCAGGGCTGGTCTTGGAGACCTTCACATAAGGTCTATGACTCAGTGTCTATGAACCAGGAACCAATAAAGTCCTATGGTAACACCCCATACTTTCTTTTGCTCACGGAAATAACAATATATTGTGAATCTCAAGCGCTAAGCAAAGTAACTACTTATTTTAGATAACTAAAGTGCGTTTCTGTCCAGCTCCCAAGCCTTCTGGCTGGGGTCATACAGAGGGGGCAGAGGCCTAGACCAGGATGAAACAAGCCTCCACCCTTGTGAGCACAGCTCACTGGGTCAGAAGTTGAGTTTCCTTTCTATTTCTCCAAAGTGGTGTTGTCAAGGAACAGCCCATGCTAGCAGATGTCACTATGGCATCACCTGAACGATGACGGGAGGCTTTTAAATCCCCGTGAAGGAGGTGGGTGATGGTACACAGGTTCCCTCAACCTGTTAGGTGCTCTCACTACTTCTTACTGCACTGTAACCAAGGCCAGCAGCATAGCTGACCATGGAGACAGGCACAGGTCAGTCCCCTCGGGCACAGGAGCAGAATAGCAAAATGCAGGCTAGTGTAGGAGTGAGGGCCAGGATGGTGGTGCATGCCTGTAATACCAGCACTCAGGAGGCTGAGGCAGGAGGATCATTGCGAGTTGGTGACCAGTCTGGGCTATAAAGTGAGTCAAAGGCCAGCCTGAACTGCATAGCGAGACCCTATCTCAAAAAATAAAAATAAAACAATACCAAAGGGTGAAAGAGAAATAGATGATCACACACACTCCTCAATTTACAATGTGGGTAAGTCCTGATAAGCTCACCATAAATAAGTAAAAACTGCATTTAATAGCCCTAACCTACCAATAGTGTATCTTAAAAGTAGGTGGGACATTTCTATCAGTCTAGAGTTGGGCAAAATCATCTCACACAAAGCCTATTTTATAACCAAGTGATGAGTATTGCTCATTCAGAATTTCATACAACTTACTGCTGTCCTGAAAGGGAAAATAAGGACAGTGGGGTGGGTGCATTTTCATGCCTTTGTACCATAGTTGACAAGTGCTTTTGTTTGCACACAATTTGGTTCACAAACAGAAGTATTTGGCAAAACCTTGTCTGTAAACTCTGTATCAGGCAGTGACCACAGCCCCGTACGGCCATCTTTCCCGCAAGAAAGCGAATGTGGCCCCCTTTTCCGTAATCGCAGAACCGAGGCACCATGTACGAAGCCTGTGAGCTGCTCTACAGTAAGCTGGGAACCACCTCCGTGCTCTGTGCCTTCTGCCCCTACCTGAAAGAAAAAGATCCCCAGTACAAAGCATTTATGTTCTCTACCCAGCGGGGCTACGGTGCATTTCTTATTCCACAACATGGAATAAGAGTGAGCATGATGGTCCTAAATTCAAACAACAAAGGTCAATTTCAGAAAGAGAAACTACAGGTGAACAGAAGAGTCAACTTATGACTGAATACTAGGACATGCAGTACAGTGTAGTACATACATGGATATCAAAGCACAGTATAATCAGCCAGGCACAGTGGGGCATGACTGTGATCCCAGTGCTCTGGGAGGCTGAGGCAGGAGGATCACAGGTCTGAGCAACTGAGTGAGTTAGTCAGACCCTATCTCACAATAAAAAATAAAACAGAGCTGAGGATGTAGATCAGTTGGAAAGCCTTAGGTTCAGCCTCCAGTGCCACACACATACACACAAAAGTATAGTGCAGTTATTACAGACAAGAGGGATTTTAAAATAGAGAAAAACAGAAAGCAAAGAGCACTTGTGACCTTAAGCAGTTAACAGAGGCAATTGTTAACATTTCAGGGCATTCTAGTGCCATATAAAACCTACACCTCAGGGTGTGGTAAGGTGGGGGTGTCACCCGGGGAGCCCTATACCAGGAGGGGTATTGGTATGTTTTGCTTCTTGGCTTGTATGATGGTTAAATGTGTATGTTCCCTTGTGGAAATGTACTGTGATACAATCTTAGGAACTGAGAACTCTTCTGTACATGTGTCATATGTTAACTTAAAAGTTAATTTTAAAATGAAACTACATATTTTGCCTTTAAATATTGTAGTTGTAGCCAGGCAAGGTGAGACACACCTACAATCTCAGATACTTGGGGGGCAAGAGGAGCAGAAGTTCAAGGATGGCCTGAGCAACTTAACTCTCAAAATGAAGAATAAAAAGTGCTGAAGCAGAGTAGCTGCCTAGCATGTGTGAGGTCCTGGCTTTAAACCACATGAAGCAAACAGCAGCAGCAGAACAAAACCGTAGTTGTCATGATCACTCATGACTTTATCGTACGTACCACGTCTCTCATAATTTTAAAATTTATATCATGAAATATCTAGTGGTAGCAATAGTGCACACACAATTTCACATAATAAATGAAAACTGTAAACATTTTCCATAACATTGGGGCATATATATCATAATTTAATTTCTTTATCACTGAAAACTGTTGCTGCTGATAAATTTTCAATATTCCCAATCATTTTGATCCATATTTTTGGGCATGCAGACCTTACCCAATGCCAACTTCTTGCCTTAGCAGATAAACAAAGATGGAATTATTAGGTTAAAGACTATGATATTTTTGGGGGTGGTTTGGTTTAATCTGGCTTGGTTTTTTGAGGGTGGGTCTATGTTCAAGATTATGAACATTTTTATGATTTTTAAAAAACAGATTATCAAATTACTTCCCCAAACTACTGTAACATTCTGAGAAGTAATGAGGCATGGAAGGAAGGCCGCAGCCTGGAGGGAGGGAGCCAACATCTATACACCATGCTCATGACTAGTGTATGACTATGGGCAGGTTCCTTAACTTCTCTGAGCTTCAGCACCCTCATTTGAAAAACAGGGACGAAGTCACGGACCATGTCAAGTTATTGTGAGGATTAAGTAAACATATTTTAAGTGCTTGGTAGAAAAAAAAAATCACTACCAGTAACTTTTTTTTAAATGTATTTATTATTGTTACTATTGGGTTTTTTTTTATGTATGTGGTGCTGGGGACCGAACTCAGGGCCTTGTGCATGCAGGGCAAGAGCTCTACCACTGAGCCATATCCCCAGCCCGCTTGTCCTTTTTTTGAGACAGGGTCTCACTATGCAGTTCAAGCTGGTCTTGAGCTCATGGTGTAGCCCAGGCTGGTCTCGAACTCACAGAGATCCCCCGCTTCAGCCTCCTGAGAGAACTGGGATTACAAGCGTGCACCACCATGCCCAGCACTACCAGTAACTTATGATCATAACATAACACAACTTTGCCTACCCTGGATACTCAGTTTTTTGAAAGCACAATTTAAAAGACGGTAGGAATTGTGTAGCTATTTAAGTGTACAGTGATTTCTACAGCAACAATACTGATGGGTCTGTATTCATCTTCTACCCTGTCCCTTTTGTGAACCTTTGGAGTTTTTTTGTCCTTTCTCCATGCAAGCCTTAATGGCCTCTTCAGGTAAGAGTCCCCGTGCACTTTTCTAATTGCTTTCCTTCTCTTTCTCCTCTTTTACCTTGTCACCGAGTCTTTTCTTTCTGGCTGTGGTTATTACTAACAAGACTGGAGTCACCTCCACCCTAAAGGCTTGAGAACTATTTTTATCTACACTTACAGCTTACTTTTTATTTTGACATTTTAATGTATTTAGAATTTATTCTGGTGTTTATAATAAAGCAAATGCTTACATTATTTCAGGGCATAATTTTTTATTTGATTTTTTTTTAGGTGAGATTTCTTCTGTAACACACTAAAGTCCTATATAAAATGAAACCAATTCTAATATAAATCTTAATAATCATTTGGCTAGCAGTTGGGAGGCCAAGGCAGGAGGGGTGCTGGAGCCCAGTATAGGCAACATATGAGGCCTGTTTATTTATTTTGTAATTTTTTTTTGGGGGGGGTATCAGGAATCAAACTCAGGACCTTGCACTTGCCAGGCAGGCGCTTGTGCCTCTGAACTATATCCCCAGCAAGAGCTATTCCTTGGGTTTTTGTTTTTGTTTTTTGAGACAGGGTCTCGCTACACAGTTCAAGCTGGCCTTGAGCTCACTTTGTAGCCTGGGCTGGTCTTGAACTCTCCATGATCCTCCTGCCTCAGCCTCCTGAGTGCTGTGATTATAAGCATGCGCCACCACACCCGGCTGAGGCCTGTTTAAAAAACAAGTCATTTTATTTTTTTCAGTAAGTTAATATAAATAGGATCTGTTATTTTTGTAAGTAGCTATTTCCTATTTTCTCTTTTATATCTGATGTGTTTTTTTGGTACTGGGAATCAAACTCATGACCTCAGCCTTGCCAGGCAAGCACTTATGCTGCTGAGCTATATCCCCGCCCCTCCATTTTCTCTTTTAAGGATGCACATATTATTCATTTTCTTTGCCATACAATTTCTGGCTTAGAAATAAACAGTAGCAAGACAGTCGCTCTCATTTGTCAGGACACCAGCACGTTAAAAGCTTACCTGAAATTCTGCGCCACATCCAGAGGTGAAATTACTATGGAACTGAAATTAAAATGCAGAAAAGTATTATTTTAAAAAACAAAGAAGGCATTAGAGAAAGCAACCTGAGAAGAGTTTAAACAAACAACACTTCCCTTCTTCTTTAGGACGCTGTCTAAATGAACGTCTTAACCCACACGCCCCCTCCCTCTGCGCTGTGTCCCCAGTGCCGGGGACTCCAGTTCTCTGGCGAGCCCTCCTCTCCTGTGGAGCTGCGCTCAGGTTTCTTGTTGGTCACCTCACGTACTCCCTATCCTGGCTCGGCGATGATGGTGATGACGACGGGGTGGGTGGGCTCGGAGGATTTTCCCTGTGGCAGGGAACCTGGGGCAGGGGGATCTTCACCACCAGCCCCACCCCAAGATCTGCTATTCCAACTCTGGGTGGGAAAGCTGGGGCAGGAAGTCCCCATCACTCTGCCTCTGGAGGTCCAAGAGGAAAAGCTGCAGCTAAAGGTCACTATGAGGGTCAATTGTCTGTACTGGGTCTGAGATTAAAGGCTCTTGCTGCAGAGCCTTTAAGATGAACGTAATTCCAAATGGCCACGTTTATTCATTGTGGTTTCCCTTTCAATGCTGAATGGCAGTTTTATTTTAAATTCCCTTTGGAGTCTTAGTTTGTATATCTTTCATATTACTATTATTACATTAAGTAAACTGAGGAAGGTTACTTACTGTCCATTATTGACCAGCCCTTCGTTAATACTCAAAGATACACTGAGGCTATTAATTTCATTCTGTCCATACTGGAACAAATTAGGACATTTTGTGCTTTTGAAATTACTAAAGCAGTGGTTCTCAGTGGCATTCCTGTCTTTTGAGTCATTTTGAGACAGGGTCTCGCTATGCAGTTCAGGCTGGCCTTTGTAGCCCAGGCTGGCCTCGAACTTGCAACAATCCTCCTGCCTCAGCCTCCCGAGTGCTGGGATTACAGGCATGTGCCACCAGGTGGTACGACTTTAAGGCCAGTCTGAGCTGCATAGTAAAACTGTGTTTCAAAAGAATAAAAAAAATTAATCTGTTTCCCTAAATCCTCTATAATTACTAATGGGTGGTTCTTTATTTTTACATATTTATTTCTTTATTTTAAAGAGAAAAAAAACCCAAACTTTCAAAACAAGACGATAGGGTGATTCTTTAATACATGCTAATATTAAACATTTTTTATAAGTTAAAGAAAGAGCCTGATATTTAGGAAAGGCTTGTTACAGAAGGAGAAGCTTCATGTGTTTAAGAGACCCTAAAACTTTTAAATAAAGTGCCCACTGTGTGCACTCTGCTACCCCAGGCGTTGTCATTATGTGTTGTTATTTCAAACACATATTCAGTTGACAAAGCTTAAAAGCCACAGAATCAGTTGCAGACGTGCAAAAGGCGATTTGGGACTCATTCTAACAAAGAACCACACATTGTTCAAGTAGAAGAGCCCCAGGGAAGGGGGACTACGAGGTATTCCCAACGCTCTTCTCGCTGCCACTCGGTATGTTTCAGGTTTCCGTAGCAGAGCGAGAGCTGCTCCCATCCATCTACACCTCCCTCTGTTCCTCAGCACCCGTCAGGTGCAGGGCTGTGAAGGTGATTCTGGGTACCAGGGGCCGAACTCACTTCTCAGCATGTAGGAGTTCAAGATCAAGGCCAGGTGTCCAGTAACTGCCCATTCTTTCTGTGTCTCATGTCATAACATGGTGACTGACACGATATACCATACTGTAATATTATAAATAAGACCTAAGCCATTTGTAAACTCATGTCCTCAGGTCTTTAACAACTGTAACCTGTCCTAGAACACATGCCCTACTCCCTCCTCATCTCTGTGCCTACCTAGACCTCTGCTCTCTCAGTGTCCTAGTCACTTAGGTTATGGCTTCAGGTCTTACTCTCTTAAATTTCAACTTACTGCACGTGAGTTCAGGTGCGTCACTACTGCATTATGCCTTTCAGGGATAGTCACGCAAAGAAGTCTATATTCAAATGCACACTGACGGCTATCCCCTACCCAAAATGTTCAGCACCAGAAGGATGCTGGGTGCTGAAGTATTTGCTCACACACAACGCGGTATTTTGGGGAAGAGAACCAAGTCTAAACACAGAACTCAGTTATAGTCCACACATAGTGTACAGATAACCTGAGGGTAATTTTATACATTATTTTCAATAATTTTATTCATGAAACAAAGTTTGTGTACAATGAACAATAAGATTTAGGACCTCAGGTTAGTGCTCAAAACCTTTTGATTTCTAACACTTTGGCTTTTGAATTATTGGATTAGGGAAGCTCAACCTGTACGATGTTGTTATAACTGATTTTTCCTTTGCATAGTGTTCCTGGGACACATTTTTATTTTTACAACATTATGCGTGCTGGAAGTCATTTTCGGTCATGACAGAAAACACATGTCATCAAAGACAGCATCGGTGCTAATGGAAAGCGCAGCAGAGCCCCACGTAACAGCGGGCGAGGTGGGCGTGAGTGGAGGACGCCAGCCGCATACCTGTCTGGACACAGGGAGATGTAGAGCAGAAGCAGTGGTCCGGCCCCCACAACGGTGGCAAGGGAGGACCTCATCCAGGAGCTGAGCTGGCAGAAGTTACAGTAGTGCACGACGGCCACTAACACGGCTGAGCTGGCGAACATGGTGAACTGCAAGAGGAACCAGTGTCAGGACAGGGTGTCCCCACTCCTCCTGCACCTCGCCCCATGTCCCACCCAGGCCACCCCACCCTAGAGGCCCTGCTCTTTCACCCAAGTATCTGTTTAATACAGAACACTGCTGACACCACCCAGCGGCCTACCCTTGTGCAGCAGTTCTTACTTCTGGCAAGCCAGTGGCTTCAAGGGGAGGTCATACATCTTTACACTCACGAAGCAGTGGTGGCTGACTGGCTATCCCTTACCCAAAATGTTTGGCACCAGAAGGATGCTGGATTTTGAAGTATTTGTAAAATACTGACGTTCCGAGTGCAGTTAGGGTGGGCCAGAGTGCTGCTCAGTAGATAAGGGGTATGAAACGCATTTGGGGCTTATAATAACTCACAATGATGATGGGTTGGTTGAGAGGTAACCCTATTCGAAGGCATGTACAATCAGTCCACACTAGGTCATGTTTTATTTATTTGTTTGTTTGCTTACTCATTTATAGATGAGGAGTCACCTCTTCAAGGGCCTGTGTCTAAGTAAGTGTCGCATGTAATCACACTTAAAGAGGGAGCACAGGGTGTTAGGGAGCCCAGAGGGTATGGAGATAAGATGGCTGGCCGTTACTTACATGTACGTTTGTCTTGAACTCCGAGGTGATATGTGAATAGACAGCAAGGGCAGGCAGGGACACCAGGACAGCGCCGATGCAGTGGCGAGGTAGCCAGCCAGCGATCCACTCCAGCAGGCGCTGTGTGCATGCCATGACATCCTCCAGGAAGAACACCATCCTGGGCAGGGATAGAGGGGCCTAGTGGTTAGTCTGCCAGGACCAATGGCAGTGGGACACAGTGCTGCTCTAGACTGTCCGATGCTGCTGCTGGAGGCTGAGGGGCAGGAGTGTAAGCAGCAGGCAGAGCTCTTCCATCCCACACTTGGTTAAAGGCACATGGCCTGGACTCACTTAGCTCATCACACCTGACTTTAAGGTCATCTATTGCATTCTGATAAAGTGTGCTTGTCAAAAGCCAAGCTATACCTCTGCAAGTCCAAGACAGCATGAGAGAATGGTAACAGGCCCTAAGTAAGTCTTCTGGGACCACTATGTACAGTCAGTCACCTGTCCCCACCTGCTCTGGGTGGAGGTCTCCAATGGAGCCCTTCTGGAGGTGCTCTGTGGGGGTTTCTTGGTTGTCCCAATGAGGAAGGTAGTTACTGGCATCTAGCGGGTGGGAGCCAGGGATGGGCACTCCTGCGAGGCACAGGCACAACTGCTACTCACAGCCTGGATAACCATGGAAGTAATGCAGCCTAGGGCTGGACTGCATTTCATGTACAATCAGGCAGTTTTAGTGCTGGTAGCATACCAGTGTTCCAGGATTTCAGCTTCTCTGCAAACTAACTAAAGATTGTCCTTTGTTTTATTTGAGACATCAAGGGTCATTCAATATTTTGGAAAGTCATGTCACTGATTGAACCCAGTTCATGGTACATGGTCATATACAGATGGGGCCTGGATTCCTGACTGCCACACAAACATGGGCATGAGGGGAAGCAGCGGTCTTGCTATTTTCTAGGTAGCAGTGCTCTGGCATCTGGTAGGTATGAGATGAAGCACTGTGCACTTTATCTTAAATGATTTTCTTCCTATTTCCCCTTCATATCACAGTGATGGCATTTTACTGACTCTTTGCAAATATGTGTCTGGCTGAGATACATCTCAAGAAGGTGCTGCTGACACAGTGAAATTATTTATCTATCTATCTATCTATCTATCTATCGATCGATCTTTTTTGGACAGGATCTCGCTATGCAGTTCAGGCTGGCCTTGAGCTCACTTTGTAGCCCAGGCTGGTCTCAAACTCCCAACAATCCTCCTGCCTCAGCCTCCCGAGTGCTGGGATTACAGGCCTGCGCCACCATGCCTGGCTTTATTCCTCTTTTTTTTTTTTTGAAATACTTTTTATATGGAGGGGAAGCTAAGTATGTGATGAGGGGATGGTTCTTGGCTGAGGGAGGGTCTTCCTGGTAGAGGCATAACCAGCAACAGGAGCAGAGGCTGCTGGGGTCCTCTTGGGTTGGAAACTTTCACACGTTCCGGGAAGACCAAACCTTCTCTCAGGGCAGTGACTGAGAAGCAGGGAAAGGCCCACTGCCTATGCCTTGGAGAAGGCAGGAGCCGCTGCTCTGATGCAGCAGCACAGGGGCTTCTTGCCCAGAATACCTGCAACACATCAACCGCTTTGGCTGAACTTGGCCATGACTAGGAATACTGACTCTCAACTATTTCTCATACGGACACAAGCACAGCCGAGCAGTGCTAGTGCCCTGGAGAGCTCTGGCTTCCTGATATTTAAAGGGTGACAGAGCCCTGGGAACGTCTCCAAGAACAACCACAGATTTTCTTACAGGCAGGGTACGGAGGCCCTGTGATGGGGGAAAGAGGGAGTGGAGTCCCCAGCCAGCAGACACAGGCTCTGAGGGCCCTTCACAATTGTTCTCGAAATCACAGAGCTCTGAGGATGACACCAGCTGGTGGCTGGGGCTGACGCAGAGGAAGAAGACCTGAAGCTGAGAGGTGGAAGCTTTCTGGGAGAGTAAGCAACATGCCAGGCCACTCACTGAGGATGCGGCAAAACTGCCCTCCTTGGGTGCCTACATATTCCATAGCATGGGTTCTTTTGTATCTCAGATGCTAGATAAAAGGAACAGGGGGGCCAGAGGCCCAAGTTCTCTTAGGCTTTGACAGTTGTTGCCAGGCTGAACTCAGTCACAATGCTTACATGGGAGCAGAGTGGCCACCACACTCAGCAGACACAGGTGGAGTGCGCAGGTGTGGACAGACCAGTCACTGCCTGCAGCCTTATGCTTGTCTGAGTCCAGGTTCATCTACATTCTTAGGAACTGGGCCCAAAGGAATAGGGAACAATGGTTAAAGGGGTAAAAATAAAAAGATACAGTGACGATGCTAGCTTCAGGAAGACCCACAGCCACAGGTTCCTGTGTTAGACAGGTGGAGGGGGGCTTCTTCTTGGGGTGAGGGAAACATCCTAAAATTATAACTGGGGTAATGTTTATACAAATGGTTCTGTACATTTAACTAAAAATCACTGAATTCTACACTTGAATGAGTTTACTGCATATGAATTACCATAATAAAGCTGATTTTAGAAAAGGGGTGAGACCAAGCCAGGTGCCAACAGTTATCTTGGTTTGGGTTCTGCAGAAGCAGGTCTTGGGCAAGATGTGTCAGCAGTTTCTTTGGGAGGCCCAGGTCCAGCATACAGTTGAGGTGGAGAGGAAAAGCACTTAGAACAGTCACTTCTGTGGCGATGTGCTTGACCCTGGCAGGAATTTCGGGAGAGGTGGAGACACGCCTTTAGTACCATTCCGTCCGGGGGAGGGCAAGGCGTCAGCAGCTGTTCTCAGCCTTGGCAAAGCCAGAGGGGCATGTGGGATGGAATCAGCATTTCTAAGCCTCAGGATGGTACCACGCTAATATTTTCTGCACCAGAATGTTGGTTAAAGAGTAGCAGAAACTAATGGTCAAGGCCTTTCTTCCCATTTGTTTTACCCTTACCTCCTGGGGCGGTAACCCGAGGACTCTGCTGGGCTGAAAGGCTTTCCTCTTGAGCTTTCCAGGATGGATGAGGTGGCTGTGGCGCAAGGACCTGCTGCGATGGTTCCCAGGAGGCAGGTACATAGCACAGTCACATGCTGTCTACTGAGAGCCTTTATCCTTTTGTTTTCTGAATGGCCTGTTTTTTTATTACTGAGATGTATGAACGCTGACACTCTACGTATTAAACCTTGTCTCAGTGTGACCTACAAATATTCTCTCCCATTCTGGTTCTCTTACTTTCTTGATGGTGTTCACAAAAGTCCAGTTTATCTGTCTTTGGGATTTTGATAACTTTGATAAAGTCCAATTTATGCATTTTTTTTTGTCGAGGTGCACGCTCTCTGTGTTGCAGGCTGGCTCCGACACTGAGGCGGGGAGCTGCTCACTACTGCACCGGGGTTTGCTCACCCTGTACTTCTCTCTTTCTTCTGCCCTTTCTCCTTTCCTTTCTTCCTACTTAACCTCTGACATAGATTGAAGAAGTTGGTAGCAGCCTGGCTGGCAGAGGGCACTGACCCTCTCTGGTAAGCAGGTTCCCGGATGCAGGGAGGCCAGTGACTGCAAGAGGATGCTGTGAGGTGGAGTGGGAGCAGGAAATGAAGGCCTGACCCCAGACCTGAGCTTGGAGGGGCAGCTGACTTGAAACTCCCAGTCTGTTTGTTGGGCTGCAGCCAGCCTATTCTGCCATAAACCGTGGGACCAGAAGAGGGAGCTAAAGGCTAAACACTAGAGAGCTGCCCACAGGCTCACCTGACGGACACCACCAGGGACAGCACTTCCAGCAGCAGCGCTGCGCTGAAGATGGCCAGGGCAGCTGGTGGGGGAGGCATGCCAGTAGCTCCATACTTCAGGAAGCAGGTGACAGAGAGAATCAGGAATACTGTTGTGGACAGCAGCACATCCAGGAGGGAGCTGAAGGTGGCACTGGCAAAAGTCTTCACAGGAGAATTCTTTATGACCTACATGAAGCAGGAGTGGACTGGGATGAATTAACACCACTGAAAATGGTCATGGAGTATAATTCCAAGGGAAAAAATAGTGATGTTTACTGAGTGCTTGCTTATTTCAGACCAGGTACAGGGTAGCAGATGATATAGGGGGACTTTTTTTTTTTTTTTTTTTGTATTTCCCATTTAGTAGTAAGAAAATAAAGGCACACAGAAGTTTATAAACTTGCCCAGGCTGGCTATGGTGGTGTACATCTGGGATCCCAAACTCTGGGAGGCTGAGGCAGGAAAATCACATGTTCAAGCCCAGAGTAGGCAACTTAGCAAGATCTCATCTCAAAATAAAAAATAAAAGCCAGGTGTGGTGACACATGCCTGTTAATCCCAGCACTTGGGAGGCTGAGGCAGGAAGACTGCTGTGATTTTGAAGCTAGCCTGGGCAGTGAGCTCAAGGCTAGCCTATACTACATAGCAAGACACTTCCTCAAGAAAGCCAAAAAGATAATTAATTAATTAATTTAAAGGGAGGGGTAGGGATGTAGCTCAAAGTGAAGGCCCTGTACTAAAAACAGACAAAAACAAAAACACATGAGCAACTTGCCAGGGTTAGTAAAAAACTGATTACAAGTCAGTACACCCTCACAGTCACATACATAATGAGCCTAAGACACAAGTCCCTGCCCTGCAGAGTGAACTGGTCCACGTTTGTAAAGGCAGCGCAGTGGGGTGGAAGCCAGAAGCTCCTGCCGGATGGCTGGTTCCTAGGTTCAGGGCTGTGCAAACTGACTGCATCACAGCAGACAGGCAGGGCTTTAACATGTCCACAACGGGCCACGGCCTGCTAGCTTGCTGCCAGGTGGTTCTGATCGCTGGTGGTACACACAGGGCTATCCCACTGGGAAGCATGGGACAGTCCCACCAGGTGGCACAAGCCATCCTATGAGACAGCATTAGCCGCAGTAGAGAAAAGCTCCTGCATGTGAAATATGAGCACACAACTCTGACCAAGGGCCTTCAGCTTGGAACCTGGCCTGGCCTGGCCTGGCCGGTGAGCCACAGGCAAACGTGAAACAACACTCAGGGGGTGCTGGACGCCTAACAGCAGGGAAGGACAGGGCCAGGAAGTGGAAGTCAGCATGGGGCGCATAACAAAGAGACACGCTTAAGCCATTGGGGAATTAAGGATGAAGGAAACAGTAAAGATGGTAATGTGTCCAAGAGAAGACTAGTTTCAGGCCCTGTATGAGCTCTTTAGAGGCATGATCTCAGCCAGTGCTCACAAACACCCACCGAGAGGGAAATGCTGCTGCTCCTGGTGGGCAGATGGGACAGCCAGGCTAGGTGATCTCAAGGTCACACAACAAACAGGGAGGCAGGCCAGCCAGACCTTAATCTGACAAGCTGATTCCTGAGTGCACCCATGACTTCTTGGGGCCTCTTAAAAAAACAACACTGAACCTAAAGGCAGGAATGTTGCAGGAAGAAAGTGAAAAGCAAACCACCAACGTTGCTTTTCATTTGATGCTGCAATCTTCTGGCAGTCCCATGAAGGGCTCAAGCTGGTGGGGCTGGAGTGCACGGAGAGGAAAGGCCCTATAATTAGTCTTTGGTGTGGCCATGATCTATCTGGAACAGACTGGCTTTGGTTTCACCGCCCAGGTCCCTGTAGCTGGCTGAGAGAGGAGAAGGAAGAGCTTCACCACGAAGGCTGAAACTGCAGGTCAGCTCTGATGCCAGGCCTGGAAGTGCCAGAGCAACCCACAGCAGGGATGGGTCCCACAGAACTCAGGGGTTCTACTGATATTCATACGCCTGTCCTGATTTCCCTCTGGAGGGCTGAGAATCTTGGGGCTGAAGCTGCCAAAGCTTATTCCCCTCTGTGTAAGGACAGCTACATCTTTGAGGCTCCAGCTAATGCTCTGGGAACAGCCAGGATGTACAGCAGCTGGCTCACATTGGGCATAAAGGGTCCAGGATCGTCTTCAAGTCTACAGCAGAGCAGCTGCAGTGCGAGGAGACACCCATTCCCACCCAAATGCCAAGGTTTCCCCACCTTCCCCACTCACGCAGCAGGGAGGGCACCGTTCCTCCTGGTTTAAGCATTCTGATCAACACCATAGAAGCTTCTGCTGCAGGAGCTGATGTCATAAGTCTGACACATGTAACCAAAGAAGACTCCTGGCACCACTGGGATGTAGCACCAATGAATGCCTGCTCAGATTCTGGACTTGGGCCTGAGGTCCCTGACCCCTTCCACCTCCTTAGCCACTTCTGCTAACTCTGCTGCTTTGGGGTTAGGTTTCCCAGACACAGCCATTTAGGCCTATTCTTTCCCCTTCAGGTGCCCTCTCTCTGGACTTCTGTACTCACTGGATCCAGACGATCCTGGACCCAGCTCTACCCACGGCTGCAGTTCCAGAAATACTGCATGTCTGTCTGTGTGTGTCTAGCCAGGAACCACATTTGCCTAGCATTTTTCTCTCCCGTGGGATTCACAGTTGGAGATGGCATCAGCCTCCTGTAAGGGATGGGCAGCTGACCTGTGGCCCCTTGCTGTCCACAGCCGGTTAGGCTCCAAGTGCTGCTGACCTGTCCTAGTTCTCAGGGCACAGGCCCTGGAAGATGGCTACCTGGGCTCACGGCATGGCTCCAGCACTACCCGCGGTGACATCTTGTGCTCATCATCCAACTTGCCCATGCCTCAGTTTCTTCTGAAAACAGGGCGGGCGCCTGCACTTCATGGTTGATTGCAGTGCTTACATGAGAAACACCCGTGTGGAGCACTGTACACAGCGAGCAGTCAAGCATGGGGTAAGCTTGGAAGCTCCTTGCTCCTACAGCTCTCCTCCCCTCTACCTGCCTGTCTTGGGACAGGCCTTGGACTTGGCCTGTGGTCAGTAACAGCCTCCCACTGTCTTGTCTACAACCGTCACTTTCCCTAACTCAGCTGCGAATCTCTACGCAACACCCACCCAACAGGGTCATTTCCTATTCCAATGTCCACTCTAACCTTGGCATAACATCTGTGCACGGACAGCCATCCTCCAGCCCCGCACACACCTCCTGCCTCACCCCCAGAGGAGCCTGGACCCCCTGGGTGCACCTGGCCCTTTCACATCGCCCAGGTTCGGAGGTCTTGTCCCTCCCTCCGACCTCATTTGGTTCATTCCCAGTCCTCCCACTGAAGGATCCTAGGAGGTACCTCCCCTGAGCCCTCCATCTGGGGCTGCTACCTTACTATCTGCTCACAGACCCGTGCTGTCTGTGGCCCTGGGTGATCATTTCTAACTCCCACTCCCCTGTCAGATGTGCCTTGCTCTTCTGTATCCCAGCACTGAGAACCATCCCAGGCAGAGTGATGCTCAACAAACACCCCGTTCCACAGGGTGACAGGAGGAAAGGATGATGAACATGCTTTCCATCTGGGGGCTCCGTAACACATCAATAAGAGTGGCAAAGAAATCCAGTCTTGAAGTCAAAGAGGCTAATATCCAACTTACCTTTGAGATGTGGGCTACCTACTTAGCCTTTCTTGGCTTTGGCTTTCTCTTTGGTAAAGCTTCCTTAAAGGGGTTTTTAAAAAGAGTTGTTGTGAGCATTAAATAAGATCATGTTCTGCCTCACAGGCCAACTAGACAACTCATGAGCTCACTGTAGGACCTGTGCCTGGGATGTTAACTGATATTCACTATTCCCGGAGGCTGACAGAATAGGGCACCTCCAACCCTGCAGGCACAAACCAGCTCTATCTGGTTCACCATGTTCTTTATAGAGTCTGGGCTAGCACCTGGACATACAAACATACAGACTGCAGAATGAGTACCTGGAAGAATGAAAAAGTCCTTTTGGTCCTAGATTGGGCAGGTGTGCAATTTTGACTCTGAAACTCAGAAAGGTTGGGTTTTGGTCTAGAGGAAAGAATGCAGTGATCTGCTGTTTAGAACTCCAGCCAGGCTCCAGGTTCTTGCATTTATGCCTTTTAAAGACCCCACTGAGGTCGTCAAAGATACAGGGCTACATGGTGAGAAGTGCTGCTTAACTCACAACAGGTATAGTCAGGAGACTTTCCAGGGATAGCTACTGAGACCTGCAGACACCAGCTGCACAGGCAAAAATAAATTCACATAGAGTTGCAACTTAGGGCTTATAGATTACATTAGCCTTCATTTCCCTGTCACTTGCTAAAACACAGAATGAACAGTGAACTTCCCATGAGAACAATGGATTTTGGTAGTGAAATCAAAGAACGCACCTCTTCCTGATAGCTGGTCCTGTAGGATCGCTCCAGATCCTGATCCAGGAAGTTCAGACTGAACTGATTAATGGGTGGCTTGAAAAAATAATCTTTCATCAGGCTACAAGATACAAAAATGTAATCAATCAATGCAATTGTTATATCAGAAGATCACAGGCAGCTACCAAAACCCCACTCGCTGAACGCATTGTGAAAGTTGTGTCTGAAAGTCTCTGTGACATGTGCTGCTTTGCTGCCCCTTTAAAAAATGTATCTCTGCAAAGTCCTTTGTGTTTCTAGACATAACATTTTATGTCCTGTCTCTACTAAAGAACATCCATCACCACCATCATAGCACACATCTCTAGAACCTTGTTTTCTAAAGCATATTCCTTATGTCCAGAATTAGAAGAAAGGCATCTTCCTGGTCTTATGAAATGGTCTTTTTTTGAAGATTCCTGTACTATGAGCACTTACAATGATTTGGAGGCTTCAAATGAAAATCTGATTCAGAACCAGCTGTCCTGTCATCCAGAGTACTGACAGTAATTACCACCATGAAAGCTAACAGGTTGTTACTGCAAAATGATGTTTATAGCGAGTGTAATTCTGGTGCTGTTGTCACATATGCAGATTGTGTGTGAAACCTGAAAAATGACAGTGCTCAATGATATTAATAGCAGAGATCAAATCTGCTCTACGTGACTCTCATTCTTTTATGAATTGCCAGCAAATGGTAATATCTTTTTTATACTGGAAAATATTACCATAAATTTAAAGGAATGTTAACACGATTTCAGAAGGCAAATATGGATGTGGGATGCAGCCTCCCTCCCTTGCCAGTTATTAGCATGAGTCAGATAAAGCATGTAAGTGCCTATCAGGTGCCTGACACACAGTAGGGCCAATAGGTGACTGCCTTTCTTTGCTACAGAGTGGACTCTCTTTTGTGACAAGTGTGCAATAACCTACAACAGTCTCAGGTTCAAAAGAAAATTCTGTCCTCTGAAGTTGACTCTGTCTCTTCTTTTCTACTCAGTAAGTAAGAATACAGATGGAAGAGAAAGCAGCAGAGCAGCTGCAGGGAAGGTGTGTGGCGGCCACATTTCAGCAGTTAGACGGCAGAACCAATACTTCTAAAAGCTATGCTACTCCTTTTAAATCAATACTGGGATTTCGACTACTGAGAATGGAGTATAACTCCTTGTGGACCAGTCCTCTCACAGATAACAATGATAAATTCTGGGAAAAATATAAAAAATAACTTCTGGGAAGCACAGGAGACTGATGAGGGCCGGTAAAGGAGAGTTGTTCTTAAAAAGGGGTGAGTACCAGGTAGATTTCCTACTTTTTGATCTTTTTTTTCTTTTTTTTGGCCTAAAGATAAACATTAGTCAGCACCATGCAGGTAGCTAAAACTCAGATGGCATAGCCATAATCTTACTGGTTTAAAAACCCAGAAAGACAGCTTGGAGTAATTACAGATGGAAAATTAAATTACAAATCCCAGAAGGGATAGAATCAGGGAAATGGAACCCAAAATTCTGCATATGAAGTTTGCTCAAATCTCTAGCTGACCTCTGAAATACATGCACATGGCAGACTCTAAGCAGCCTAGTTAAGGCTAAAAGAACCAAGAGATAAAAGTTTTGAGGCTGAATTCAGTTAACCTAATTCCCTGCTAAAACAAAAACACTGGTATTCTTTGGAGACATATAACAAAATGGAGACCTTCTGAGCCATCACATACAATGCCCACAACACGAGGCAGAATTAGTAGGTATAAAAATAAGTAGGAAAATATGATCATATTCAACAGGCCCAGATTTAACTGATGTTCACATACTGCAATACTGTACAAATACAGAACATACACTCTTTTCAAGTGCACATGAAATGTTCACCAGAAGAGACCAGGTTAAGGCCATAAAATAAGTCCTAATTAGTGTAATAGGACTGAAATTAACAATATGTCCTTGGACTACAACATTAAATTAGACATTAACAGATAACACATCTAAAAACCACCCACCACCACCAGGGGCCAGGGCTCCTGGAGAAAAGGCTAATCCCAAGCTGAAGCAGGAAAGGTATAAAACATGCTTTGAACATCTTACTATGCTAGAAAGTAAGAGAATGCCCCATACAAATGAGAGGATCATGTAAAAAGCACATAGGAACCAGTCCAAAGTGGGTGGTAATTAGCCAGACTCAAGTATCAAAATATAATAAGAGCGATGACCCATGAAATAAACCAAAAGTGCATGAACTTAGGCTAGAAAGAGGCTGAAAGACAGACACAGCAGCAGATGGGAAGGGCTTTCTGGGTAGCAGACGCTGATCACCAAGTGACACATGTGCCAACAGTGCTAAGCTGGAAATCAGTTTTGACCATCACAGCAAGGACTGTCTCAGGCCAGATTCACCAGTGGGTGCTGAATCTAAAAGTCCACTGAGAATAGGTAATTGTAAGATGTTAAAGTATCTTCTGACAGGTTGCTTATTAGTCATAAGACAAAAATAATGGCTTACACTGGAGAAACTGGCAACACCTGGTTAATCAAAGTGAATGTCACCAGTGAGAAACAAATGGGCACTGCACGCACCCAGATGCAACATCCTGAGAAGGGCGCAGGGTCACTTCTGTGACATCTAGCCAGAGAGGCACAGCCTGAATCTACTCACAAGGAAATATCACACAAATCCAACTTCAGTAATATTTTGTACAAGGACTGGGCTGTAATTTTTTAAAATGTCAATATAATGAACAACAAAATACAACGGAGGAACTGTCCATAATTTAAAAAGACAAAAGAGGACTGAAAATGAAATAATGTATGTGACCCTGACCTGGACCCTGGACTAGCAGGAGAAAGTGCTGCCAAGTGTACACTGGATCACTGGACAAAACTGGAACAGAGCAGAGAGTGCCACCTCACTGCTAAGCTTTCTGAGTTTGAAAACTGAGATTATGTAAAACAACATCCTTGTTTTTAAGAAATATAGTACAAAGGGGTAAAGACTGTGATATATCCATTGTACTGTCAATGTGCTGTCAAATGGCTGAGAAAAAAATAATTTCATAGAAAAGAGGAATAGAGAGGAGGATAAAAACAAAGTATTAAAAGTTGGTGGATCAAGGAAAATAAAGGAATTCTACATGGTATTTGTGTAATTTTTCAGGTTTTAAATAACTTCAAAATAAAGTAACATACTGACAATAGAAAACAAACGCACGGCTAAGGCAATTAAGAAAAAGGCTGTTTCCCTTGCAAACTTCTCCAGATGGCCCAGTCTTACCTGTCTTCTTTGATAACATCTACAAAATGGGCATCAGTTTTCTCACGGATGTTCTTGAACCTCAGTGGGAGGAGGGCTGACTGGTCCAAGCTCACACCTGCCCACCTTCCCTTCTCCTGCAGGATCTCACACAGGGAGGTCTGACTGTTGGTAAGTTTCTCCTCTTGGGGAGGGCCCAGAAGTCCATTCTGAGCTTTGGAACTAGGTCCTCCAGAAATCTGCCTCGAGACAAAGAGGGACCAAGCACAGGAAGTGAGTGATGGCATGGAGCACTTGCTTACTCCCACTTGGTCCCTCTGCCACTCTGGAGCCCTGTTCTAAGTGTTGGGTGCCCTAACCTACCACAGGGGCTCTACCTGCATCTGTTCTTACCTCTCCACCAACCTGCTTTCCCACTGCCCTCCTTTGTCAAAATACATCTCCAGGTGTTCAGACAGTTAGCCAGGAGGTAAGACCATGCCAAGAGCCATACAGTGGAGGAGAAAACTGTGGGTCAAGGAATTTGCTTACCACAGAATCAGGGGCCCCGGGGGCTGTGTGGAAGGTCTGGAGGACCTCCCAGGAAATGTAATGATGGGCCCAGGGAAAGGAAACCAGGCTGCTGGCCAGTGGTTTAAGAGAACATAAATGAATAGGGTTTTGGGAGCCTCTGTGACTGCGGGACATACAGACTGACCCGTGTTTACCAGTCCTTTGGCAGATGCAGGGGGATGGAGAGCTATAGGCCTGGGCCTCACTGGTGAAGGCAGCCTGTAGAAACCCCTCCAGTCCAGTCCCGTCCTGCCTGCTCTCCAAGCCCTGTTTCTCCGGCAGCCCTCCTGCTGTGTGCTCTGCCTCCAAGCCTCTCTCCAGGCATGCTCCTTATCCGGAAGAGGCCTCTTCTCTTTGAACATCTGTATTCCACCACAGGTTGTATCTGACTTTCCATCCATAAGTCCTCTAGCCACTGGAACCCAGGCATTTTAACGCTCTTACTGCTCCTTCAGGGAGTCCCACCCAGTTCCACAGGGCATTGCTCTATTGCACATGGTTTAGCTCTAATTCTCCAGCCTATTTTTTTTCAGTGGTGCTGAGGATTGAACCCAGGGCAAGGCCTCATGCATGCTAAGTACATGCTTTCGTTACTGAGCTACACCCCTAACCCCTCTACTGTGTTCTTTATTAGTCTACATAAAACCCAGTGACTAGGGGGTACAGAGTGCTATTACCTAAGAGGAGTTATTCCCAGAACTAAGAAGTTGATGAGACAGGAATGTCACCTTAGGTGGATGCGCCAGGAGAGGAACTGACAGGAACAACAGCCATGAGCTTGTTACCTTGGTGCTGGTCTTAGACTCGTCTTGACAACCGTTTTGCACAGCTCCTCCTTCTGCACCAGCTTCTGATTTGGGAGCAAACATGATTCCACATGAAGGGCAGGTCTATGAGAAAAACACAGGCCATAGGAACATATCCAGAAAACATGATCACAATATGCAATGCACACAAGTCCAATGTTGCAATTTGCTGTCACACAGAATGGCTGTGACTAAATGGAAGGCTTACTGAACCACCCAGGAGAAGCTAAAAATAAATGTGGTAAGGCAAAAAAAAAAATGTTAACACATAAAAGCCTGTAAATGAATACATCCATCAGTTGATGACTGGATCAGCATATACTATGATCTAGTCATATAAGGGGATATTATTCAACTATAAAAAGGAAGCCCAGCTCATGGTACAACATGGATGAACCTTGAAAACATGATTCCTGTTGAAAATATTCAGACACAAAAGACCACATACGGTGCGATTCTATGTGAGATGTCTGAAAAAGGTGGCTCTATGGAGACAGAGCAGATTAAATGGCTACCAGGGGTAAGGGGGAGGAACAGAAACACTGCTAATAAATATGGGATTTGCTTCGGTCTGGATTTTTGTGTGCCTCACACCTCCACCACAGTTCATACGCTGAATCCTAATCGTCAAGGTGATGCTATTAGGAGGTTAGGGCACAAGGACCGAAGCTTCATGAATGAATTACTGCCCTTACTAAAGAAATCCACAGAACTCCCTTTTCACCTCCACCCTGCGAGAAGGTGCCATCTATCAACCAAGTGGGTCTTCACTAGACATCAAATCTCCCGGCATCTTTAGCTTGGACTTCCAGCTCCCAGGACTGTGAGAAACAATTTACCCTGGGGAGCAAATGCGACCCAATCACTCCCTTTGTTTTTTACTTCCCCATGTCCGCATTCTGAGAGACTGAATCCAGAGGTGCTCTACCACTGAGATATATCCCCGAGGCTTTTTATTTTTGTTTTGTTTTAATTCTGAGATAGTCTCCTAAGTTGTCCAGGATGGCCATGAATTCACAATTCTGCTCAGCCTCCTGAGCGGCTGTGATTATAGGTGTGGACCACCATGCCCAGCCAGCTTATGGTATTTTCTTAGAGCAGCTAAATGGATTATGATGAGTTTTCTTTCCAGGATGATGAAAATGGTCTAATGTTAACTGTTGTTGTGATGGTGATGTCTTTAATGAATTTATCTGTATCAATGTGATATAGTAGCTTAGGAAATGAATTAATATTAATATTCAGCTTAGAGCCTGAATCTTGCAGCAAATCACGTCATCACACTTTAAAAATGTGTCTCTTTCTCAGCTACTTTTCTTGAGGGTAGTGGGGAGAAAGCAAGGAATGGTCTCTAACAAGGAAGATAAACTGTAGGAGGAGAAACCATTTCCTTGCAGTAAGGACTGTTTTGAACATTGGAATAAATTATTTGAAGGGTGAATATGATTTTGGAAATTTAAAACACATATCACTAACTGCCTAAAGCCAGTGCTGTGGTGTTGCTGGCAGTGTCTGGCTTGCTCCTCCAGGGGGCACACTGCACATTTCAGGGACCAACTAGTACACCAGGGAAGGGAGAAAGCCTGGTGTGCGGGGGCAGGATGAAATTGTGGCTGGAGACCCTAAGGCAAATCCTCATGATCCAGGAGCTTCTACCATTCTGGAAATGTTAGAGTAAAACCATAAAAAGCTATATGTTTCTCTGAGCAGTTTGAAACACTGAGACTAGAGAAGCAGGACAGCCCAGGGGTTAAAGGCGCTAGCTTTGGAATCACACCGTCATGAACCACATCTTGGTTTTTATCACTCAGGAGGTATGGGATCTTTCTGAGTTTCAGTTCCCTCTTTTGTAAAATGGGGTTACTTCTACCTTAAGGAATTATTATAAGGGCAAAATGAAAAAGCAGCTGTGAAGCATGTCAGAGGCTGCATTTTTTTTTTTTTTTAAAGCAGTACTAGGGATTGAACTCAGGACCTTGTACTTGCCAGGAAGGCACTTATTCCACCGAGCTGTATCCCCAGCCCCACAAGGCTGCACTTTAAAGCAGCTCCTTTTTGCATACCAGCTCTAGGACTTCACAGAGGGCTGAGGTGAGAAGGACCGTGAGGCTGCACCCCCGCTGCACAAGGACAGTGGCCCCACTGGCGACAGCTAACATGAGTACAGGGGTGGCTGAGACCCCAGCAGGGCTGCCCCAGGAGGGGTCTGGGTCTTGCTGCAGATCACGTCATCACACTTTAAAAATGTGTCTTCTCCTCCGCTACTTTTCTTGAGGGTGGGAGGGAGGGTCTTAAAACTTGAAATGAAATGAAACAAAAAAACCTCAAAGCAATCCACCTTCCCGATGAATGCATTCCCCACCTCGTGTTTCCTTCTGCTCTGCGGTGAGCCCTCCCTTGCTCACCTGCCATACGATGGCAGGTAGGTTTGCCTCCCTCTCCACACGCTCCACAGCAATTCCCATTTAACTGTTTTCCAACTTAATTTTAACCTGGATTAAGACGTTTTACAACCTGGTTTGTGCCAAGCAAGGGAAACCTTCCCATCCCTGCAGCTATAGGTGTCTCCACCCCTGCTGAAAATTCCCCACTGGCAAGAGCACTCTGACTCCAGAGATCTGTGTGGGGGCACCTCACCTCCTTGGAAGGCAAGAGAGCAACACGGGCAGGCACATGGGATACAAATCACTGTTGTAACAATAGCAACTGCTGGAATTTAGAAACATTATGTCCTAAGACACAGCAACAGGCTTGCGGCCTTGTGTGTATGATCTCAGTTAATCTTAACTGTGAGGCAGAAAGGGGTCTTCTGAAGACACAGGGCTGTGAACACAGGAGTTGGGATGTAAGGCTCCTGCCCCAGCCCACCAAGGGCATTGCTCTAACCTCCTTTCCTGGCACAGGGAGGGCCCAGGAGTAACCCTGGTGCTTTGACCCCCTGAAATTATCCACGCTGCTAGGACTGTCCCGGTTCTTCTAAGTGGCTCCGTTGGCATACTAATACTAAAGGAGGCTTCTAAAACCCCCAAACAGCATATACTAATGGCCAAGGAGTATGCTGGCCATCACCAGAGTAAGCTGAGGTTCCTTGGAGAATGCCCAGAAGTACACTGCATTTTCCCAGACTAGCTGTGCCCCCTCCCACTCTGTGGAGCAAAAGATTGTAACTATCTCTGTAATATATGTGGGCACATTTTCATTTGTTTTTAACACACTTCAATACATGCACTATATATTCTGGTCAGAACATATGGTATAGAGCTGTAAAACAAGATTTTTTTCCTCAAGGCTATTTCTCGTTGCAAGATAAATGATGTCAAATTCAACAGCTACCCCTTTTCATAGCTGTCATGGGAGGC
This sequence comes from Dinomys branickii, assembly GCA_004027595.1. Classification (NCBI taxonomy): domain Eukaryota; kingdom Metazoa; phylum Chordata; class Mammalia; order Rodentia; family Dinomyidae; genus Dinomys; species Dinomys branickii. Next base: position 22,470 of record PVLD010007262.1, on the reverse strand, counting down.
CGTGGGAAAGCCTCTTTAGGGAAGGGAACTCCTGCAAAGTCCTGGCTTTGCCTGGTTAGTTCACTGAGCATGACTAGCTAGCAGGATGCTGTAGTACTAGAGGAAATGTCCTTTGATTCCAAACTTGAAGCTCATACTGAACATGGTGGGTAGCAGTAATGGCACTGTGACAACAGCAATAAACAAGGACCAAGCACTAAGGTGCCATTCGAAGCTCTTCATGCGTATCAATCCGTTCAGTCCTTAGAAACACCCATGACAGAGGCACTATCAGTCCCACGTTACATACAAGGAAACTGAGGCAGAGAAGCTAAGGGACACCCCGAGTCACACAGTTAGAAATAGTGGAGGGGAGTACAAGCCCAGGTGGCAGAGGCCTCAACCCCGACCACCAAACACCTGGCACCTCCATGCTGGATATTGGTGGGTCAGAGTGCTGTTATTTAAACACATGGATTAGGTGCAAGTATAAACACTTCAAAACAGATGATTTCTATGAACAAACTATTAGAGGAAAATAGAAAGGGAACATCAGAGGAAAACAAAGCCAGTAATTATCACAGAAAAACGTACCCCAGAAGCTCATAGAACAAAAGGCGGCAGCCTAGGAGTGGCAGGGGCAGAAGAACACACACCAGCAAAACTCAGAAACAAGCTCTGAGCCACACGGTAGGGTGGGAGGACCCTAAGCCACTCATTTAATCCATCAGCCCAACGTGGCCACTGGCTTTCTAGCTGAAACTGGTAACAAGAACCCAAGTCAAGAACAGATTAGATCAGGCAGACTGTCAGGCAAGAAGATTGTTACTATGCCACAGAAATATTCCAACAGAAGGCCAGAATAGAACATTATTAGGAATTTTTGGAAATTTCAAATTATGTGCAACACTGCAGTGCACTGCCTGATGACACCAGTTAAGTGATGCTGGACATATCTTCCGCTTCACTTCATACAGATCCTTCATAAAAATAATTTCTGACTTATGGGAGTGAGAAAGATAGTTCACAAATACTCTTCACCCTATATAATAGTAGTAGAGTTATCAAAACTAAGATTAATGCTACACAACACTATAAACTAAGCTGCCGGGCATGGTGGCACACACTGTAATCCCAGCCCTTGGGAGTAGGAGGCAGGAGGATGGCTGTGATTTTGAGGCCAGCCTGGTCTACAAAGTGAGTTCAGGGCCAGCCTGAGAATGCAAAGTGAAACTCTGTCTCAAAAAGACACAACTAACTACATAAATAAACTAAGTTACTGACTTTATTTACATGGTTCCAATTCCCCTCTACTGGCCCTTTCTGTTCCAGGAAAAACCACGTCCAGGATCCATGCTACTTTCAGGTTTTTTTTTTCCCAAGGCAGGCCTTAGATTCACTGTGGAATCCAGGCTGGCCTTAAACTCACAGCAATCCTCCTGCCTCAGCCTCCTGAGTGCTGTGATTACAGGCCTGTGCCACCAGGTTTGGCCTACTTTTGGTTCTTGTTTCTTTGTAGTCTCCTCCAGTGTGTAGTAATTCTTCTATCTTTCCTTTTTTGTGATCTTGACACTTTTGAACCATCCTGGTTATGTTTTGTAGAACTCTTTAAATTTAGATCTGCCTGACACTTTCTCATCAGCAAACCGAGGCTTGGGCTTTGTGGGAAGAACTTGGTCAAGGTGAGACGCCCTTCTCAGCACACCACTTCAGGAGTATATAATACTGGTTTGTCACCACACTGGTGAGGCTTTGCTTTGGCCATCTAGTGAAGGCAGGTTCTTCAGGGTCTGTCCATTGGAAAACTGTTGTTGTTCTTTTATAATTAATACACATTTGAGGAGCATTCTTTGAGACTATGCAAATATCCTGTTTCTCTTTAAACTCTTGCCCACTGTGTTTAGAGCTCCTGGTAGACGTTCCCTGTAGCAATTATTACTGTGTCCAAATTATGATTTTCTATTGTTCTCATTTCTTCTGCATCTACTACCTGGAATTTTTCCATGAGGAAGAGTTATCAATTTATATTTGATATACTTTCTTTTCATTGGAGGAGGGGCTGGGGATATAGCTCAGTGGAATAAGCGCTTGCCTCGGAAGCGCAGGGTCCTGAGTTCGATCCCTAGTACCGCAAAAAAAAAAAAAAAAAAATCAAGCTATTCATTGGAAGAAACACATACAACTAAAACTACAGATGAAATTTGAAAAGTTCTTGTTTAAAAAATTTTACATCGATGTGTCAGAGCCAACAGTCAGGCTACTATTTATATATTTGTAAAACACCATTAGCAGAGCCAGGCGTGATGGCACATGCCTATAATCCCAGTACCTGGGAGGCTGAGGCAGGAGGATCACTGCAAGTTTGAGGCCAGCCTGGGCCACAAAGTGAGCTCAAGGCCAGCCTGCATTGATGCATAATGAGACCCAGTCTCAAAAAGACAACAACAACAAAACAGCATTAGCAAGATCATCAATTCACTCATTTAAACTGCATACTTCAATAGTTTTTCATATATTCATAGGGTTGCACAATTATCACTATTATCAATTCAGACTACCATTTACAATGCATACTTATTTGTTAAATTTGGGGGGGGCGGTCTTTTTGAGACAGGGTCTCGCTATGGAGTTTAGGCTAGTCTTGAGCTCACTTTGTAGCCCAAGCTGGTCTCTAACTTGCAACAATCCTCCAGCCTCCCAAGTGCTAGGATTACAGGTATATGAGAATGCATAAATTATAAATCTATTATCTTCTCATTTTCCATAATTAAAAAGACCTCTATTCCCTCAAGTTGAGTTGACTAAGCCCATTTCATAATAATTTTGCATACAAATAATAAAGAGGTAAAAGAAGTGACTCTTTATTTAGCATTATTAAAAAATTCACAGGGAGTGCCACAGAAGGATGGTTCCCAGGGCTAGTGACCTTACGGGGAAGCATGAACCTTCTGAAAACAGGACAGGTCCTCCCTGAATCATCCCCACGAGGGCAAATCTGTATCATTAACTTCTTTACTGACAGTACACTTGCACAAACAACCAGTGAGCACAGAGCCCCAAGGTTCTGAAGAACAGATTAAGATAACTCACAGACTAGCCAAGCAGCAACATTCTCAGTCAGGTCTTTCGGCAGTAAACTAAGATACTTCACCACTCCAATGATTCACTAATCAGGACAAACAGGATAAAAACCGCTCAACTTCAGATTTTTTTTTTTTCTTTGTTCTTCACAAAGATGTTAGGAAAGCTATTTTTATTGAGAGGTGTAGCCTTGATCCACCCATTGCACACAGTACTCACAGTAAAATGGGGACAAATACCTGCTCCAGGGCCGGGGTCCCATTCACTGGGCCAAGGTGTCCACGGCCCCGTGTCCTATTTGAGACTGGACTATATAAGAGAACATCCACCCCACAGCAATGACTGACCACAATATTCATAAGACTCTCCCGCAAGCAGCACAGCGGAGAAGGTGAGACCTCTGTGGCGCTGGTGCAAATGCAGCTGCATGTCTGCCTCCCGCCAGGCCTCCTTTTCTCCGACCTGGTCAGCATCCACCGTTCCGCCAGAGTGACTGGATGCTGCCCAGATTTGGTGTTGACCAATCTGGCATTCACAGGCCTGGCCTCAGTTTATCTCAGATGCTCAGACAACCCTGAGAGAGTTCCCTCTTAGCACCATGTCACCAACAGGGAAGACGCTGGCTTAGAGAAATCATGTCGTTTTGTCACAGCCCCAGAGCCACAGCTTTGTGAAGAACTGCGTGTGTGAGGTCACGATTCTTTCCACGACACGCGCACTGCCCCAGAGGCTGACGTGCGGAGCCTTGGCCTCCCCGTCGCTCTCCTCTTCCCTCTTGACCTCTTCGCAACTCCAAGGAGAAGAGAAGCAATTCCTACGCCTTAGGGGCAGAGCTGTGTCGCCCCGGTTCCAGCACTGCTTTCTCCTGTGCGGTAATCCCTCCTGAGGAGGAATGCCCACCGGTGGTCACTCAGAGAAGCCAGGCCGGGGATGTAGGTATTATTCCCTTTGACCTATGATCTCAGGGCCAAAGGTACTGATAGATATCACTATCAATTCCTGGTAGGTGGTTAAAAAATTCAGTGTTTTATGAGATATGAGATAAGAATGTTCCAGTCGCGAACTGGGAGAGAACTTAAAGGGACATGGGGTCACTACATGGGACATCTAGAGGTGGAAAATAAGTTCTTCCTGGACATTATTTTGATTCCAACAGTTCTGCCTAGGTTTCTGATTTTCATCCTACTTAGTCTGGCTTCACACGGTGATCTCTCTGTGTTTGGGAAATAGGTAAACCATTTAGCTCACAGATCTTGCATTTAAAGGTCACAGGAAGGCACAGAGGGGACAAAGGTTTAAGACCATGAATGTCTGAGCAAAGGGTGCAAACTAAAAAGAACTAAGAACGTAGAGGTCAGCTAGGGAGGCACAGAAAACTTCAGGGAGGTGGAGAATGAGCCTCAGTACATGGAGGTAACAGAACAAGAACATCTTTCTCTAATTTCTTGGTCTTGGTGGGAAACTTCCCTATACAAATGTTCCCCCAAATGGAGTCAACTGTAACATTTTCTCTGTACAGTGCAGCTTGAAAAAAGAATCAATGCTCAGAGAGGCCTGAGAACACTACACTACAGACCTCACTGCAGACAGCAATGCCTAATGGTGTCCTAAAGGCTTAGAGAAGCCTTGTGGTAGGGATACTCTTTCTGGGTTGTTTAATCCAGAATTACTCAAATTAATTAGACCAAAGAGCTCCTCTTTGTACATGTCATCTGTGTCTATACTGAGAAATTACTGCTCAAGGGAACATACTTTAAGAAACACTGCCTTACACCAGGCCTCTGCAGCAAGGCCGAGGATGACTGGAATGCAGGAATGGGGACAGATATCCTGGGTTTCACTCTCTCACAGGAGAGATCAGTAGTGACAAAGGAAAAGCACCCTATTAGCAGGAAGACCCAACAGACCCTGGTAAACGATTAGCAACAACTAGATGGAATTTCCTCACGTTGGAAAGCTAACCTTAGTGCAGACAATACCGCTAAGGTAAAATACCAGTGCCACATGTGCAAGGCACTGACAAGTCTACCCAAAGGCCACAGGAGCAAGCAACTGGCATTTTACATTTCTATTGTTCAAAACCTCTTATAAAGTCTTTTTTTGGTGCCGGAAATCTAACTCAGGACCTTGTACTTGCCAGGCAGGCACTGTGCCACTGAGCTATCTCCCCCCGCCAAAAGTCTTATAGGTCAGATTATAGGCAAGGTCTTACAATTTGTACTGCTATCTATGTTATCGCTGCAGTTTAGGATTATGGTGCCTTCAATTCACTCATAATTCCTCCCTCCTCTCCTCCCCAGGGGAGGAGAGGCAATGAGAAGTGCTCTGCATGGTGGCTCCACTGCAGTAGGACTTGGTCTTTCACTTCTTCATGTTCTATGCTCTTTCCCTCCAACTGTGGAATCCAAAAAATTCCAACACTCTGGGACAGTCCTCTTCTCAGATATCCTATCATCCTGCTCAAACCATCAAAACACTCCACAAATTATACCCCATGACCTAATTCATCCTTTCCTCCCAAAAAGGGTACAAAGATCTTTTTTTTTCTCCCTCAAATCCCTTTGGTAACATAGTCAACTTAATAGATCATAAGATTTTCAGGAAACTTTCATATTGTTTGGAAAATACATACATGGAATAGAAATATACTAAATAATTTTGCCCATCCAGATCAAAGCAAATATCTAAAATTATTACAAGAAATGTTTTTTCAGGGTGACAGAAAATCTTAAGGGAATTTAGCATGGAATCACTGTCACTGTAATTGTAAATATGGTGTGCGATATATGAACTCAACCACTGCATTTCCTGATGGACAGACACACAATACACACAATCCAAAATGGCAGAAGGACACAACACATCATCATTCACTTCGGGCTTTGAGTTTAATCTACTTCTCTACTTAAACACAGTTCCACTTGAAGCCTGGAGGAAACTGTTTGTCCCCATGCCATAAAACCATATTTGGAAAGACATGTTTTTGTATTCCTCCCTGCCTGTGCTGGGAACAGTCCCTGAGCTTAAAACTCCTCTGTCTGACATGCAAAGCATCAGTCCAAACAAGGAGCCGTCTCTGAAGCAGGTGGGCATTCAGGGAAGTCCAGATACATTAACTTTCCCACGCAGGAAGAATGAGCATAGCAGGAAAGACCTGACCCCACCATCCCAGCGGCTCTCCACTAGGGGTGCCTGCCTCCCCAGGGAATGCTGGGCAATGTCTGGAGACATCTTTGATTGGCACAACGAAGGAGAAGGGCTGTTCCTAGTGACAGGAAGCAGAGCCACAGATGGTGCTCACCAGCTGACAACATACAGGGCAGCCCTCACCATGCAGGGCTATCAGTTCTAAAATATCAGTAGAGCCAAGGCTGCGGAACTACAGTCCATACAAAGAAAATGATACATAAGTACTCTCGTAAACCTGAACGCAGTAATTATCAGAAGTAACTGGATGACAGGCATGATGGACTCCGGTAAGATAACCTGGCTATCCCAGCTGACTGCCATGCCACATTACGCAGACTGCTAAGCTTGAGGACTAACAGCTAGCTTTCAAACCTGCTCACGAATGTGGAGAAGTGGAAACATCCTGGACTAAAGCTGTTACAGTAGGTCATCGTCCTGACTATCGTATTGTTCTGTTATCTAAGAGCTCAAAACAGTGAAGCAGAACTGTTATAAGTGTCTCACTCTCTTTTCAAAAATGGAAACAGCAAATACTTAAACTGTAAAAATAAACAGAAGGTACCAGTGGGAGAACTAAATCCATGTGACAACCAAGGAAGAGCTCATAAACGAGAATGATTTCACGGCCCAAGATTGATCACGCTAATTGCTGGGTAGTTTACTCCAGCACAATGCTAGTTCAGAAGTAGGTACTTCCAGACAGCCACCAGGAGAGTTCTGCTCCAGTAACAAAAGGCCATGACGTTTTTGGCAATGCATATTCTTTTCAATGAGCTACATCGCACAATTCACCAACACCAAAAAAATATAGGACAGTCACAAAACTGAATTTCAAGAGACACTGGAGTATGTGAGGAAGTGGTCTCTGAAATAAAGTAGAAACCAGCATCCCAAGCAGGATAAAAGGAAAATTATCTCTACTATCCTCTATCATCAGCTTTTAGAAAACTGAAAGACACCACATGTTGTGGGAAAAGAAAATAACTAATACCCCAAATGTGAACCTTTTTTTGCAATGTAGAGAGGAAACTGAGGTGCATAATATATTAAAAATCAAGGGTACTGAAAATGCAAAATACTGCTAACTTTACACTACATTTAAAAACTGTAAAAAACAAACTGAAAGGCATTCTGAGTAGTTTGCCACCAGCTGTTTATTATTTCACGTGTTCTACTGTAGAATTAATAAAGTTTTAGAAGAAGGAAAAAAACTAACCTTAAGGTTATCAAAGGTTTTGACAGTCTGCGCCAAGTCACTGACACTCCCTGATGACGCTGTCCCCTGTCCCCTAGGGCCTGAGGACACCCGTGAGCCGTCAATGGCCTCAAAGCCAGACAGCAGGGCCTCTGCACAGCTGCAGTGGGACTCCTTGGCTCTCTGACCCGAGATCAGGTATGTCTTCAAACCTACGATGGATAAGAATTACAATCAGCACAGATTGAAACCACGGTTGGTTGAAACGCAGCTTGATCTTGCTCTCTGTGGAGAACACACTCCTGAAAGGTGGGAAGGAAGGTGAAAGTGTGTGTCATTATTTTATGGCTGCCTGCTATGGACTTTGTACATAGAGGTAGCCTCAGGGAGACCGTCTGCCTCCAAGACATACCATTTACTTACACATTTTTTCTCTAAATAATGGCTCTATATTTCACCTTCAGGGGCTAAAATATTAAAAATTCCTCTATGAAAGGGTCCTGTAACCTCTTTGTGAAAGCAGCAAAGCAGATTGATGGTCAGCTCTATATACTGCTTGGATTGATTTTAATTCAAATGTAAATTCTCATCCCTGATTTTTTTTTTTTTTTTTTTTGAGACAGGGTCTTGTTGTGCACTTCAGGCTGGCCTTGAGCTCACTTTGTAGCCCAGGCGATCAAACTCGCAATGATCCTCCTGCCTCAGCCTCTCGAGTGCTAGGATTAGAGGTGTGCGCCACCACGCCCGGCTTCTCATCCCTGATTTTTATAAGAGACAGTCCTGATGCAAAGATGACTTCAAATTTAGGTAGGGCCCTTCACCTAGGCAACTGTTCATCTGCTTCTTGCTAAACTCCAGCACTTCAAGAAAAACACAGAGAGATTTTCCTGGAGGCACATGGCCCCTAAAGCAGAGAAGAGGCTTAGAAAGGAGACCTGAAGAGCCCTAAGCCTACAAGGACAGCAATGCCATCACAAGGCTGAGGCACCCTCTCTGCATGACAAGCCCTGATACATGCCTTGATGCACACATCCCTGAGGTTTGTCATAGGTTAGTAATTAGGATACAGGTTGCTGTTCATTCACCAAGAACTAATTAAGCACTCCTTGTCTTTTTTTTTGGAACTAGAAATTGAACTCAGGACCTCATGCTTGCCAGGCAGGTGCCACACTGCTGAGCTACATCCCCGGCCTGACACCTCCTTGTCTACCACCCGCTGTGCCAGGCATAGGGAGGATAAGAACAGACACTTCACCCATGGCTATAACCTGCAGCCTATCGTCTGAAGAGGGCCTAGAGAACAGGCGTGTGTGACTGCAGGCAGGGTGCCAAGGCACGGGATGAAGGCACTTGGGGTGCGCTAGGACACAAAAGAGAGGGGCATCTCATAAAGACTCGGGATGGAAAATACCCTGATTTGAAGTATCTCCTCCAGCTGGGCACAAGGGTATACATCTGTAATCCTAGCTACTTGGAGGACTAAAGTAGGAGGATTATAATTTTGAGGCCAGCCTGGGCAATTTAGTGAGACCCTGTCTCAAAATTTTTAAAAGGCTGGGGATGCAGCTCAGTGGCCGGGTATTTGTCTAGCATGCACGAGGCCCTGGTTTAACCTCAAGTACAACAATAAGAAGGAAGGAAGGAAGGAAGGAAGGAAGGAAGGAAGGAAGGGAGGGAGGGAGGGAGGGAGGGAGGGAGGGAGGGAGGGAAGGAAGGTAAAAGAGAGACAGGGAGAGAAAAGACAAGAAGATTTAAATACGCCCCCTCCAAAATTCAAGGGTTGCCAACGTGTTGGTACTAAAAGGCAGGGTCTACCAGAGGTGAGGAGGCCAGGAGGGCTGCTCCTTTGTGAGTGGGATTGAGACAAGAGTCCTGGTAGCTAGTGTTGGGCCTCTTGCCCTTCTGCACTTGAGCACACAGTGCTCCTCATCTCCAAAAGAAGCAGCCCTCACCTGGCAGCTAAACTTGTGCTGGTGCCTTGGTCTGACCTCACAGCCTTCACAACGGTGAGAAATAAATATCTGTGCTTTGTAAACCACCCAGTTTGTGGTACTCTGTTATAGCAGCACAGATTCAGATGGAAGGCCTCCTGCAGGAGGTGTCCTCTAAGTGAAGCCAGCCCAGGGCCAGGGGCTGAGGCAGCCATCACCAGGCATAGGTGTCACCAGAATAGTTCAGGAGGAAGTGCCGCCCATAAGGGCTTTCGGCCTGCCGAGAGATGACCCTGAGTGCAGTGTGGCAGGGACAGAGAGGGTGCGGGGGAGGAATGGGCAAAGGAAAGCAGCAGACTGCAGAGCCCTGGTCACCGGGAGTCTACAGGGAAGGAAGAGTAAGGAGCAGGCGTGAGGCTGAGGACAGCCAGGGATCTGGTGGAAATACCAGCCACGGTGAGTGTGAAGGGAGCTAGAGTACATGCAAATCAGAAAGTAATAGCGGAAATGGGGAATGTACCCCCAAATCTGGCAGCGAGAAGCAATGCTTTGTTTTAGGCAGTTGGCGCAAGGGGCAAGGCTCCATCCCCTCCTAAATGTATGACTAGCGACGACTTCATTCCTCTGCAACTCAGCTTCCTCCTATGGGCTAACGTGAGGCTCAAGTGGTTCACGCACAGCCTGCACAGCAGTGCTGGGTGCGATACATACTGGCTAACCTTAGCTATCACTACCAATGGAGCGTGACCTGCTCGTCACCAGGAATCTTTTCAATGCTCCACGTACAAAGACATGTGTGGGATTGCTAAATTAATAATTGTTCCAGATTTGTCTCTAACTGGGATTTTTCTTTAAGGATGACACAATACTGTTAGTGCTACAAAGGTCAAACATAGGTGTCCACAGCAAGAAAGTCTGATGGATAAATTAGCTATCTTTTTATTTATGTTTCAGTAGGGAAAGTAAATTTAACATGAAGCCTGTTTCCCACACTGAAGGGATATCAGAAGATGTGGTAAGGTAGTACTTCACTGCCCAGCAGAGGTAGGTCACCGACCTTAAGCCCAGTAGAAGCCTTAACTTGTTAGAGCTAATGATTTAATGAATAACCACACACATGGACCCCAAGGTCCAAGTTCACTAGAATGACTCTCCGGGAGCAGGTCAAAATAAGGCAGCTAGATGATTTATTTTGTTAAATACAGCATACAAGATAGAATAAAGGATTTATAATTTTCTTTCTTGATAATTAATTTCAACCTCACCAACATTACTGCCTTCCATCAGCCCCATCTTACAAAGCTTGCAGAGGGAGAGGCATTTCCTCCTGCATTTCTGCCTGGTGAAGCAATCTGTCTACAGCTTAGTGTACTGAGGTTAACATCCTTGAATATTTTTAAGCATTCTCAGCATCCTTATGCATGGATTCTATGTCTACAGATTCAATTGTGTATCAAAAATATTTGAAAAATAAATTGTGTCTGTACTAAACATAAACATTTTTGTCTCTTTTTTTTTTTTTTTTTTTTTGAGATAGGGTTTTGCTATGCAGGTCAGGCTGGCCTTGAACTCACTTTGTAGCCCTGGCTGGCCTAAAACTTGCAGCAATTCTCCTGCCTCAGCCTCCTAAGTGCTGGGATTACAGGCATGCACCATCACGCCCAGCTTGTCTCTATTTTTAAACAGTACAGTATAACAAATATTTGCATGGCATTTATATTGTATTAGATAGCCTAAGTAATCTAGAGATGACTTAAAGTATGAGAGAATATGCGTAAGTCATATGAAAATGTATTATGCCATTTTACAAAAAAGGACTTGAGCATCCTCAGATTTTGGGGTCCACACGGGGGTCCTGGAACCAATCCCCACCGATACCGAGGGACATCTATTTATCACCAATTCTTCGAGGACAAAAACTGCATGTTGGATGCACAGTGATCATTTGGTTAACACTGTAATCTGAGAGAGTGGCAAAGTTACTTTGGGGGAAAAAAAGCCAATTACTGGGTCCTTTGTCCTGGACTTTTTTTTCTAGGACTCTTGCTTTGAGGAAATCCTTAATCAACAAGAATCAAGTGCAACAGAAGGAGAACAATGACCAAAGAAAGAATATTTTAAGGCACAGAGAGAGTTAAAAGCGTAACAAAACAAATGCCTAGAAGCTGATATCACTAATACTTTGAAAGAATAAAAGTAAGAGAAGGAATCCACTTGGGCTGGCTCACAAATGTTCCAAAAACATCTTTCCACTGTGCACTGTACTTTCCCTCAAAACTAGGTTCTGAAATGGCCAAGTACCATGAAAATTATTTAAACTAAAACACAGTCAATAAGGAGGATGAAGATTAAAAGTGCTCAATCTATCAAAAAACCAGGGCCTACAAAGTTACAGATGTGTCATTTTACAATTATCAATTGCTTCTGCAGAGCAAAAGTTTGGGTGAAAATTAAACATTCTTACCTATTTACACTAAGATACTTTGGATGGGTCCACATCTGTCCATTCCCATGCAAAATAAGTAATCATAACAACTCATTTATTGTCGGTGACCTACTGTTTGATGATAAATCACAGGTTCTAATGGCAAATGACTGTTGGCAAAAATTTAACCTCTTTTTAAAAAATGAAGTCCCAAACAATAAAATACGAGACAGATTTACCCAAGGAAGTGAGAGAACAAAGCTTGGCCTGTTTACTTCGACCTTTATTAAAACTTCAGTCTAATGAAACCAGTTTTTAGAAGAACAGCCCTCTCCAACTTTTTCTCTCCTACCCTTTCTCCTTCCCCCTTTCTCTCTCCCATGCTCCTGAATGGCTATCTTCAGTCCCCCAGTACCTGCTTTCTATCAGTCATGGATTAAATGTGCTGCCATCACAACCAGTGTGGGTAGCTGCTCACCCACTTAACGACCATGCTGTTTTGTCCTCTCTTAATGTCTATACTGGGTGTTATAGATGCTGTCCTGCTGACTGCTAACACCGGCAACAAACTTCAGAGTGCATAACTCCTTCCTCTAAACAATCCTTCAGCTGTGGTTTAATACCACAAGACTTTACCAAAGCCCCAAACTGAAAGGTCACACCGAGTACAACCATCAGCAGCCTGCCAGGTAGTACAGTATCCATTCGTTCTTTTGCTCATTCACTCACTCATTTACCCAACAAATTAAATATGTATTGAGTTCTTATCAAGAGTTAGGACCTAGGGTAAGAGTTGAAAGACATGGGTAGAAAAAAAAATTGCTCTAGCTGTAGAAACAGTGAGATGAAAATTTTTCCTTCAATGTCAACCTCAGTTCCCTAATCTGTGAAAAGGGAATAGTATACTATAACACAGTACTAATGCCACTTCTCAGGGCTGCTGTGTGGGTTAAATGAGTTAGTATGTGCACAGTGGGAAGTACAAAGGAAGAAGGCACAGCTTCTCCTAAGAACGTCCCTAGCAGTGCTCAGGAGCAGCCCCAGCAGTGAACTGAGGAATGGCATGGTCTGCTGCAGCTTGGCAGTGAAGGGGAGGACAGGAAGCAGGGAATGAACCAAATCTCCATGTAGAGGGAATGTTATGCATCCCAGTCATATGCTGACGGGACATTCAGAGGCAATGAAGGAGTCTTTACAATGAGTTGTAGACAACAAAAGGGGAATGAAGGAAATGTATTCTGAACACTGTAAGACACCAGAGTGTAAGCCATCAGAAGAGGCTATAAGCCAAGACTATCAGGAGAAAAGGTGTGAGGAACTGAAGGAGAACACCAGCTAATCAACTGCTTGCTATTCACCAAGGGACACTGTGACCACGTCAGGCCCATGGGGAGGCCAGGACACCCGTGAGTGGCACCAGAGGTATCAAAGACCACATTCTTTTCCCAGAGAACTAAGAAATGACAATTAATTTGAAGGCAAAGAGGTGCACACTCAAGTACAGAACAGACACAAGGAAAACAGGTCCTAGAAAGAAATGAAAAGCTAGATTTAAAGTCTGAGAATAAGCAACCCCTAAAAAACTAGGAAAAACAAAATGAGAGACTAGGTTGAAAACAGAAATAAAGCAGTACGAAAGAGGCCAGTCATAAAAAGCTACATACTACACGATTCTATTTATACATAATTTACAGAATAAGAAAAACTGTGGAGACAGCAGATTGGCGGTTGCTAAAGATCTGAAGGCGGGGGGTAAAAGGAAGACCGTTAATGGGTCCAGGGTTATTTTGCGGGGTAATGAACTTGTACAATTAGATTGTGGTAATACTTGCACAACTCCTGAATACACTAAAAACCACTGAATTAAGTACTTCAGAGGACTGAATCGTATAGTACATGAATTATTTCTCAATAAACCTTTCTTTTTTCTTTTTTGGTCTTTTTGTGACAGGGTCTTGCTATGTAGTTCAGGCTGGTCTTGACCTCACTTTGTAGCTGCCCTCAAACTCACAATGATGCCCCTGCTGCAGCTTCCTCAGTGCTGGGATTATAGGAATGTGCCACCATGCCTGGCTAAAGGTTTCTTTTTTAAAGAAAAGAAATAAAACTATGTGAATTTCACAAAATACAACAGTGCTGAGATTTCAAAAAGCAAGTCAGGAAAAAATACACACTCCCTGAGAATTCAAGGTACAAGAAAAAGAACCTGCAGGTAAAAGAAAAATATTAAAAATAAAGGCTTAGAAATAGATAATGTGGTAAGTGAGGATAGAAAAACATGTAAATAAGTTGGTAAAATAACCTTGAAGAACTAAAAATTCTACATGGCAAGAGTTCAGGAGTCTGGGAGAGATTAAAGAAAACAAAACAAAAGAAAATTTGACCTTCGAAGATATCTCCAAGAGTCACCAAATTTGCAGCTCTCACTTTTGCAGTATAGTCCAAACACGCTGGATCAACTTTGGCTGGCACTTTAAAGCACAAACGTAACATCCTGCGTCATGTGCATACTGGCCTTGGGTGCACCAAAGCAGGAGGGTAGCCTGTCCTTGCCATCATGGACACTGATCTTCCTCTTCACCTGCGTCCACACTTCTGTGTCCATGCCTCTGTGTCCACCTCCACCCACATTCCTGCATCTACACTTCCCAGGCACATGTGCAGTCAGGAAGGGTGGCAAAACAGGCTGTGCTGCCGCTTCTCCTGTAAGCTCTGAATTATTATGCAAAGGGAAACAGGGTACCGAAGATTCTCGATTAACCCTTCATGGGAGTAGCTGCACCAGGCCTTTGCCAACTGTTACTCTACGGAAATGTTTACTCAGGCTTCTGGCTACCTCTCAAATCACATGCCTGCATAAGCAGGTGCTTACTGTGAATTTCTGAACTTCTTAAACCTAGTTTTCAGCTTGCATTCAGGTGTTCTCTCTTTCAATGAGTATTTTGCATCCTGGCTGGCAGAGTGACTGAAGTAGTTTCTCAAGACTGCATTTCTTGCTTACAAGGTACATGGCAGACTTGCTCGAGTCCCTTCACTGAGAAACTCAAATCTTTTTTCTTCTTAGATGTCCCAAGGTCTCTAAGTTCACTTCAGCCCTAGAAACAGTCTTTCTTTTCTGACCTTTTTTGAAAAGAATAAAGGCTGCGTTTGTGTGGACTATTTCCAACACCCTCCAAAGTGTTGCTGCCTGTGGAGTGAAAAGCTAAGCAGGGCCACTCTGCCACTCACGGAGCCCAGGGCTCTGGATTCACTCTCACACTGTACAGCACGGGGTCGTCATTCCTTCCTCAAGAAAACTGTAACCGGGTCCTAGACTCAGGCACAATCACAACTGAAAGTGAAAGCAAGGCGCTGAGCCCTGCGTGCCCCAGTACAGAAAGAGATCGAGCAGAGGCCAGGGCGAGTAAACAGCTTACACAAAACAGAGGCCTGGAGCTGCCACCCAAGACTTCACTCACAGAAAAGAAAGAATCCTCAGAGGTTCCCTGGTCACATGGTGGAAAGCCGAGCTCCGCTCCAGACCCTCGGATTTGCTGCTGTTAAAGAAGAGATGGAAATGGGCAGAAGTCCAGCAAAGAAAGTTCCAGACCGGGAGCGGTGCTGGCCCCAAATAAGACTGCCAAATAACCAAAGAGACATAAAGACCAGCTGATAACCATGAGAAAGAAACTAAGTGTTACATGAACACTACACTCTACTAAAACACAGGAGCACACCAACATGTAACAGGACAATAGGGCTATGGAGAATGCTATATTAAATATTTTTATTTGTATTATATTTTAAAGTAGCATGAAATTTTGGTATTTTTTTCTTTGTGGTGCCGGTGAGTAAACCCAGAATCTTCACACTGAGCTTCAATCCCAGGCCTTTTAAAGTATTTTTTATTTTGAGACAGGATCTCACTAAGTTGCTGGGCTTGAAATTTACTATTTTGCTGCCTCAGCTCACACAGTACTATGATTACAGGTGTGTACCACTGTACCAAACTGAAAATTTGAATTTCCTACAAAATATTTCAGACACAGAAACATGTCCCACCAGCCTAAAACAGAATGCCACCAGCATTGTCCTTGATACTTTTTCCATTTTTACTGTGTGAATATATAACTAAACAATATGTAGCACTAAAGTCTTCTTTAAAATTTAGGTTAATGTCATCATTTTAAAAGTATTTTTCTTAAAACTTTTCATTTGCATTATATTTAAGATTCATCTATATTGACAGGCATGACTTATGTTCATTTATTTTCAATATTATGAAGTTTCCTATGAATAAATACAATTCGAAAGAGAAAAAGTAAAACTAACAACAACTACTATAAATTCTGTGTCCTATTAAAATAAGACATATGATAAACAAGGTTAAAAATATATTTAATGAAAAATAATTCAGAATAAAACGTAAGGCAGGCATGGTGGTACATGCCTGTAGTCCGAGCACTCAGGAAACTGAGGCAGGAGGATTGCCACAAGTTCGAGACCAACCTGGGCTACATGGTCAGTTCAAGGTTGGCCTGAACTATACAATGAGGCCCTGACTCAAACAAACAAATAAAAAAAGAATAAAACATAAGTATAAATTTAAGAAAGAAAGGGAACTTGAGATAATTTTTTTTTTTAATTAAGAGACAAGCAAAGAAAGAAAAAAAAGTTAAAGAATCAAACTTGGGCCGGGGATATAGCTCAGTGGCACAAGCACCTGCCTGGCAAGTGCAAGGTCCTGAGTTTGAGTCCCAGTACCAAAAAGAAAAGAACACAAAGCTCTTGAAATTGTAAATGAATGAGGCAGAGAGGTGACAACGCCATCAGCCCTGGTACAGAAAATCCTCACGATTGCTATCTGTTCAGGCCAATGTGCCACCACCAGCTGTAACTAAGAAATTGGGACAGGGTCAAAAAAATAAAGCAAGACCAAGCTGTCTCGTGGCCACAGGTCAGGGGCAGACATCTGCCCAGTCAGACCAAGGGCCTACAAGACAGCTGATTAAAAGAATCCTGATACTCCAGCCACATGCAACTATGCACAGAGACTGTGAGAGACAGACCTAGGAGAGGAATTCCCAGAGGGTTCCAAAAAACCAAGGGAGCTTCCAATTAAGGCCCTGAAAGGAACTGCAACTGCTGAGATGATGCACAGGTGGCAGTTGTGGGCTGGTGAAGCATCTAGACCCATGCCACCCTTAGGGATTTTCTGTGCTGATGGAAATACCAATGACCACCCAACTCAGAACCCACTTGTGGCTGTTAAGCATTTGAAATGAGGCCAATATGAAAGAGGAACTGAATTTGTTGCTTTTAATTGTAATTTAAATTCTAAGTAGCCGCATGTGGCCAGCAGCTGCCACACTGAATGCAAAGGCTGCATCTTCCTCACAGTAGGAAGGGATGAATCGAGAGCAGAAAGCTCTTTCTCATCTTTATTAAATGGAGATAAAGTGCTAAAAACCAGCAAAAGAATGGCCGTGGTGAACACAACTAAACTAATAAGTATTCACTCCTATTTATTACAGGCGACATTCAATAGAAAATACACTAATAGTAAGAATACCAAATTAGAATATAGGATAACAGATAGTCTGTCAAACAGAATGGTAGATAATTTCTAAAAATAAGGAAACAGGAAGCCGGGTGTAGTGGCGCAGGCCTGTAATCCTAGCACTTGGGAGGCTGAGGCAGGAGGATCATTGCAAGTTCAAGACCAGCCTGGCCTACAAAGTGAGCTCAAGGCCAGCCTCAACTGCATAGTGAGACTCTGTCTCAAAAAAACAAAAAAAAAAGAAAAAAAAAAAGAAAAAAAGAAAGAATAAGGAAACAGGAGAGCTTGGTAAATTTAAATATTTTCAAAAATTATTTAAAATAGGATGAAAAACTGCTTAAAAACTCTCAGAGTCTGTATTTATATAGCTTGACTTCACTTAACATTTATTTTGAAAAGATTTTGATGTGACTACTTACAAGATATTGTATATTTCCTCTTTTATGCACTTTAAATTTTACTATACATGGAGGAAAGATATCTTTTTAACAAATGGTGCAGAGAAAACTGGCTTTTCACATGCCAAGATTGACTCTAGACCCGTATCTCTCATCATGTACTAAAATAAAAATGGATCAAAGATCTAAATGTTAAGACAGGAACACTTATTTGCTGGAAGATAAAACTGGTAAAATTTTTGAAGCTATAGGTGTAGGCAAAGACTTTCTAAACAGAACTCCAATTGTAAAAGAAATAACATCAAGAATCAACAAACTGAGTAATATCAAATTCAAAAGCTTCTGCACAGCAAAGGAAACAACAAAGTGAAGAGACAACTGACAGAATGGGGAAAAAAAAACTTTTTCTGGTCTTTTTTTCTTGAGACAGGGTCACACTATTCAGTTCAAGTTGGCCTTGAGCTCACTGTAGCCCAGGGTGGTCTCAAACTTGCGATGATCCTCCTGCCTCAGCCTCCTGAGTGCTGGGATTACTGGTGTGCACCACCACACCTGGCTCATGGGAAAATTTTTTTTGCTAGCTATTCCTCAGACAGAGGACTAATATCCAAATTATATAAAGAACTCAAAAACTTAGACTTCTAAACTATGTACACATCTGTAATCCCAGCACATCCCAGCTAAGGCAGCAGGATTGCCATGAGTTTGCAGTCAGCCTGGCCTATCAGGTGACATACTTTTTTTTTTTTTTTTTTTTTTGGTACTGGGACTCAAACTCATGACCTCATGCTTGCCAGGCAGGCACTTGCGTCACTGAGCTATATCCCTGGCAAGCAAAAAAAAAAAAAGACCTCCCCTCCTCAAAAGGCCCAATTTAAAAATGGGAGACAGAAATGAATAGACATTTTTCAGAAAAAAAATACAAATGGCCACAATGCTAACAGGATTAGATAGGAACAGCCAGGATGGGACCAAGTGTTTCAGGGAAAGGTTTGCTCTGTAGTCCCTTATGTTTGGGCCATAGCCTCAGCCAAATTCATGAAGCAAGTACAAGCCAACCCATGTTACCTTAGCCACGCTCCACTGTGTACTTACTGCTTCCAGGAGGGGCACTCCTGCCTGCCCTGCAGCTGACCAGAACCAGGCTGTGTGAGGCTGCGCTACACAATCCCATGGTGCACCACTGCAGCATGGCTCTGAGAACTAAGTACAGCTAGGCATGGTAGCATATACCTGTAATCCCAGCATTTGGGAGGCTGAGACAGGAAAATCACTGTGAGTTCAGGGCCAGCCTGGGCTATATAAGTGGGTTCAAGGCCAGCCTGTACTACATAGTGAGATCCTGCCTCAAAAAACAAAAAAAGAACTAACTATATTGGTGATCAAGTTCCTGATCACTGCTTCTGTGCTCCACCTGGTCTGGGTAATCACTACTTATGGTTTTATGGTTGGCTGATTTGCAAATTGTGCCCGCCTGACATGAACCTGGATGACAATATCTGGTCCTCCAGTCACAGCGCAAAAACTCCCAGACCACCAACACTCAGTCCAAGTTTCTGCAAGGCCACACATGGTAGTGCCTCTTTACTAAAGCAAGTTCAGATAGAAGGTTCTGCTTCATCTGAAGTTCATCACAATACCCCTGTCAGGAGCTCTCTGGAACACGTTAAATTCCCCCAAGGACACACAGTAACACCAGGCAGCAAGCCACTCATTCTCAGTTCCATCAGACCCAAAAGTTCTTTTTCATTACATTTATCATACTTTTATTATATACTTAATTTGTAACATCCTCTTTCCCATTCAGAAATAAATTCACATACATCATAGTTTTTAATCATTAAGACCATCGAAAGTATCTCTAGCAAATTTCCCAAAACCCCTCGGAATAGCCTTCTGTCAGCCACCTTCAAAAGAGTGCTCAGCATGGTGGTGGCATCACAGCTACAGGCTCTAAAGTGCTCATGAGGACTAATATCCAGAATACATACAGTCTCAAAAAATAAAAGACCCCTCAAAATAAAAGACCTGATCAAGAAATGGGCAACAGAAATGAACAGACATTTCACAGAAAAGAAGTATAAATGGCTCATAAATACTTGAAAGTGTTCAATATCGTTGGCCATGAGATAATGAAAATCAAAAGAACACTGAAATTCCATCTTACTCCAGAAAGAATAGCAATCATCAAGAAATTAGGTAACAAATGCTGGCTGCAGGGTGTAAGGGATCCCCTTTCCATTGTAGCATGTAAATCACTATAAAGTCTATGGAGATACAAAATCAAACCCAGGAATTCCATTTGACCCAGATATTCTTCTTCTAGGTATCTTCTCAAAAGAGTTAAAGAGATCATATTACAGTGATACATGCATACCCATGTGTCTAAAAGCACAACTCATACTAGCTAAAAAAAATTTTTTTTTTTTTTTTGGTACCAGGAATTCAACTCAGGACCTTTTGCTTCCCAGGCAGGTGCTTGGGCTGCTGAACTATATCTCTGGCCCAATTTGTAACATTTTCTTTTTGGTACCAGCAATTGAACTCAGAACCTGTGCCAGGCATGTGCCACTGAGCTATCTCCCCAGCGCTAAATCTTGAAAGTGGGGGCAAAGACATTCCTCAGGTTGTGCCTTCATTATACAGATGGAAGATGAGACATTTATGGAGATGAGTTAGGCCAGGAGAGGTAAATGTTTCAGGGGTAAAATCAGAAGCTCAGTTGTAGACTTTTTAAGCTAAAGATGCCTATGGCATACTCAAGTGAAGGTGTCAAGGAGATGGCTATACTATCAAATTACAGGGGAAATCTAGGCAAGGGGTGGGGTACCCATCCTATCCCCCTGAAAATTTCAAAATGAAGTGTGGCTGAGGAAATGTGGCACTCAGAAAAATGGTAGGGTAAATCTGTTAATATTACCCCGTGGTTATCGCAGACTGATCAGGCCTGCAGTCTCCTAAATGAGTGCACAGTGAAGGGCTTAAATAAGAGTCAAGGTATGATTTTAGGGCTCCAGGAAGATCAAAACCCTCTAACAGAATTCCAGATTCTCTGGGAGCCAACGCCAAGAACTTCTCTGGGCTTCCTGTATTTATTTAGTTACCAAACAAGGGGAATACTGAAGAAAGGCAGTAATCTGAACAGGACCTTCAAGGACTTTGGAAGTCCACTGAAGGAATTCTTCAAGTAACACATTATGTTAATTTAGGAGAACTATGTTATCTTCGATGAAGGGGTGAGATGCCTACAGCTACAATCTTTATCTAGTTAACTGAGGTTGGTGCAAGGGCGTCCTTAGCTGTGGCCTTGTTCTCTGAGGCATCATAGCTTCACAGGCCACTACAGACCTCAGTTGGGACTAGGTTCACTTACTATGGTCAGCCGCCCATCTCCAGACAAGTGGCCTAGGCCTTGGACAGACTACAAAGTAAACATGGAAAGCCAATTGGTTAATTTAAATCCTGCTCATAGCTGCTTTGCATGGTCTCCACCAGTAAGGAAGTGAATTTAGGAAGGAAAAGCAAGAGATGAAAAGCAAGAGAGGAGATAGTCAGAGGCACAGGATTCAAAGGTATCCAAGAGATGGGAAAAAATCAGGAAAATGCTGCAGAGAAGTTGCAGCAGCTGGAAAAGCAAGCCTGTGCAGCAGAAGTACAGTCAGGGGCTGTGTTGGGCACAGATGCAGCCAGATGGATTGACCTGAGAATGCAAGTGGAGAAAGTAGGGATGGCCGATCATTCAGAAGAGTGTGGCTATTAAGCATGGCAGTGACATGTGGTGGCCTAGAAGCCTGGGAGGATCTGTGCAGGGTGGAAACACTGGAAAGTGTTAGTGCTGACGGAAGGGCAGACAGGGCAGATTAAAATGCAGGAAGAAAGATGCAGCTTAATGTCAAGGCTGCTAAAAATAGAGAGGAGGGAACCCAGAACGCAAGTGAGGGGACTGAGAACAGCAGGATTCCATAAACAACTTCTATTGAAAAGGAAAGAAGAAAGAAGAACATAGCTGTACCCATTAACAGGCTTTCAGAGATGGGGTACATTTGATTTAGTAGAGTGGGATAGCAAAGTAGTATGATTGAGGCATAACTATGGCACCATGTGACATAAAGTTCAGACTGGCTCCGATGCTTTTGAAAGAAAGAAGCTGGAATCCTGCAGATGATTGTTCTACCAGATAACAGAAAATGAGCTCTTTCAAAACAGTACTCAGAAGGCAAAAAAAAAAAGCACAGGTATGAGTAAGGTATTTAAATATTTGTTGAGTTAATATATAAATTAATTAACGAACAGGTGATGCATCAAGTAATCAATTCATGAAGCCTATTCTGAAGGTAAAGTGAAGACAGGGGAGTAGAGTAATAAGATGTCCTCTAAGTGCCCGGAGATGAAGTGCATAAGGAACTCCAATATCAAAAAGACAAATAGGAGATCCGGGGAAGATGGCGACCAGGTGAGCAGCAAGGGAGCGAACCTCCTTAATAAACACCACCAGCTCGAGACAGACTTGGTGAGCGTGAATGCCGGAACCTCGGCTGGGAAGTTTATTTTTTTTTTATTTTTATTTTTTATTTTTAAATTTTATTTTAAAGACAAAAGAATGGAGACATATGAACCAGAAAAGCCATAAACAATACAGAAAATACAAAGTTATACAGAATATAGTAGGGAATTAGAACTGGATGTTGTATTACATAGTTATCTTCACATTAGTTAACACAAAAACATTAAAG